>SRQL01000278.1:0-34989 GCA_018360575.1 Claviceps sp. LM454 group G7
GCTTCCCCCCCCCCCCCCCTCGAGCTAGTCGTAGTGCAGCAGTCGGCGGAAAGAGATGCAACCAATGCATGCGATCATGGAACACTACAACTTGAAGGATCGTCGAGGTACACTTCTAAGTTCTGCCTCATGGGCAATGCCGCCACAATGGGCAGCGGGCTTGTATATGTATATGACATATTCAATCATCAATGCTCGATTGTCAGAGGATGAATCAAGAAAACTCCAGGTGGGCAAGTGCCAAGTTGTGAGAAACTTACTTCAGTCCTTAGCAAACGTTCGTCCACGAGTGATTGACACTTCATGCGTGAGCTTCCGTCGTCGTCCGATCTCTTCCTTTGGTTGCTGGCAGCACCCTGTTCCAGCCTCGAAGTATAGAACATCGGGACCCGGGTACAGGCAGGCCAGGTTTTTTGTACTTATTTATTGACTCTGTTTCTCTGAAGCTGTCATTCTCAGTCGAGGAAACTATGGAGAGGAGTTTTGGACGAGTCTTCCAGCTCTATCGCACAAGTCGCAGAATAAAATGAACCTCATCAGCATGCGACGCATGTGCACCTCGATTACAGTCAATTGTCTTATTCATTGGCTTTGTCCGACGATTCGATGGAACATTCCTACAGATCCGTCTTTCCAATAACCCGGGGCCAGCTTATTCAGCTGCATTGAGAGTTGAGACGGAGATTTTAAGTTAAGTTCCTGCGTGATTCTTGGCGTCTGCGGTCCACATTTGACTATCGAATCGCTTCTTTTGCGCCGTGCGCCTACATGCCTCAACTTTGTTTGCAGCGGAATTGTAATTTGGCAGTGTGGCTCAACCAGAACGGGACCTATCTCGGTGCCATTGCAATTTGGAAGCTTCAAACATCGTTTCAGCAGCCGTAGAAGAGACTGGCTGAGTCCTGACAGGGAGGGCTTATACGAGTCACGACGATATTCGGAAGGTTTCCAGGCGTGGTTTAGGTCCTAGGATAAGGCAGGCTTTTGATGCAAGGCTGAAATGAACTGAATCCTGTCACGGACGCGACTTGTCAATTACATATATCGATAGGCTCTGGATGTCATAATGTCATTCTGACGTAAGTTGTAACGAGATTCGGCCTTCAGGAACAGGCTTTCCACTTCAAAGTTCATTGGCTCACTTGGCCTGGTAACTAATGGAACAATTCGTTCGGGGGATGCGGCCCAGCTCACTTTGAATAGCACATGGCGATTACCGTATTGGAAACTCTGGGGAAACCGAAGCCATAGCATCTCCGAAACTTGATCCATGGGCGGATTGATAGGCTGGATCGACCAATTGGTCACATTGGCATTACGCGTTCAAAATTGACGACCAAAGAGTCTCGACTCTCGCCAAGACGGTATACGATGTCTTGCCAATGATCTAAGTTGCAGATGCGCCCTTACTCGTACTCTATGGAAGGCAAGATATTGTCAATTCGTCCCGCGGTTATGGCGTCATGAACTCCTGCAATTATATATCTCAATTCTAGACGGAGCCCGCAGTCTAGACTCTACCTTGATGAATCACATCGCATGGCCTCGCCCTTTGGGCTCCTGTGGCTTGCAGGCCTAACAGTCAATGATATAATTTGCTCTTACTGTCATATCAATATTTGTGTCATTGCTGTTTCCCCTTGACTTGGGTGTAGCCTGTAGGTCGGTCGGTGCTCACTGCTCAGCCCGGTTCGTCAGCGAGGCTCGAGCGGTGGCATCACCAGCGGATGCAGGCTCAGCAAGACTCAATTGCAGGTCAGGCTCAATAGCCATTTGGTTCGAATCATCCTAAACAGAATAACTTGCATTGAAGATTTGTGAGATTTGAATTCCGACTTGTCGCCCAGTGTGCTGTTAACGTATTAGTATCATGTACATTGTATCGGCTGATGCGAGCACAACTGACATTAAGCTTATTAGGAAGCTCAAATTTAAACGCCTCATCATGAATTAATGCCAAATGGCCATTGTTGCATTCAAGATATGTATACGCCTCCGACTATCATAATGACGTCCTTAGGTAATATGTAGGCCAGGGCCCTCACGGTCCACTGCCGTTCGCTTCAGATCCCGAGATGATCAGAGCCATCAGATAAACGAGAAATTGGAGCTCTTTGGACTCAATCCCTGCTCGCTCTAGCGCTCACTCACGCGCAAAAATTTGGCGCGATTGGCGCGATGGGCGTACTCTGGGAAATTTCCCCGATGAGGCTCTGAAGCCCTTAGCCTCGGCAATGGCAGGCTGCGTAAGGGCGAGAGACAATTGGAAACGTATTACGTACAACTCAGTATTTGATGTACAATTTTTTCAGATTTGTTCAATGTTTGCCCTCGGCTTCGGCGAGATTATTTACTTGAACATCATCTAGCTCCTCGATGCTACATAGTACATACCTACATGCCACTTTTCTCCCCAACAACCCTACGAAAGAAGGCGCAGCAGCAGCTTCGTGCTCAACTGCCACCCGTGAGTCGTGACCCTCTCACGAGTCACGACAGATCATCAGGTCCACTCCGACAGACATATGATGTGCAAGCTTCGAC
Organism: Claviceps sp. LM454 group G7; assembly: GCA_018360575.1. NCBI lineage: Eukaryota > Fungi > Ascomycota > Sordariomycetes > Hypocreales > Clavicipitaceae > Claviceps > Claviceps sp. LM454 group G7. Next base: position 2,545 of record SRQL01000278.1, read on the forward strand.
TTCAAAATCCGAGGCCAGGACCGGAGAAACAGTCACGGTGGTATTTCCTGCGGAAAATAACCAGGTTATTTTATGGTCACCAATAAAGACAATTCACGTCCTAATGTACATACATATTTGCTGCCAAGAAACTTGGCACATGTGCGCAGGCGTTTTCGGACTCTCGGAGGGGTTCGACTCCACACATAGCCTGCGCTGAACTTTGAAGGAATAAGCTTATTTTATTTCATTGTCTACCAAGTTGTGTAGTTGTGGTTGTTTGTTTTTCTTTTTTCCTTCCCCCTTTCCCCCCGTTTTCTCCTTTTGGAAAAGATTACATATCGTCTGACGGGAATCCGTTCGGGGGATCGATATCATCGAGCTAGCTGCCCAGTAGAGTACCCCCTCCGTGGACCGTATGCCGCCCCGCCAAGTGACCTGAGCCTCGATGAATGATGAATCTGAATCGGGATGATGATATCCTAGGCAGCAGGCTTTTCTTATGACTATGCTTGGCTTGATGTGGCTTTGCTTGGCTGGGTTCGGCCAATGTCTTGGTTATTCACCAGAAACTTCTCTTCAATGACTTCGTCGTCCATGAAGAAACAAGTACGTGTGAGATGCCGCATAACAGCACACACATACATATCCAGGCGTAACGAAAGAGGACTATGGCGAAAGCATCGATTCTTGGCACGACGTAATGGTTTGGTATGTGGCAAATGCGATTGTTTTTGAATAGAAGAGGTACGAGAATACATTGAAAGAAGATGAAAAAGAATTGGTAGATTTGGCCCCTTGAGAAGTTATTGGTGAACATGTGTAGCCAACAGACAATAACATCAGATGTATTTAAGTCGAGGCCACCTCTTCTTTTGAGTCACCATCCTCAGCATCTATAAACACTCTACCGAACAATCATCCCAGGCGACATCAATATCGTTGCACACAAGCAATCTTATAGTCGGATTACTAGTCTACTTGAGCAGATATTCCTTCACTTTATATCACCCCATTCGAAAAAGTTACCATAATAGCAATGGCAAGCATTGGAATCATTGGTGCTGGCCACGTTGGCTGCGCGCTCGCTTTTGATCTGGCCAGCCGCGGGCACAATGTTGTCATCAGGGCTCCGGAGGGCCATCCGGGAAGCACGGCCCAGATCAAGGCAAACAGCGGCAACATAGATGCAACGGGGCTACTCTCCGGCCGCGTCCGCGTGTGTGTCGGTAACGGGCTATCTCAGCTCACGGAAACCATCCTCATCGTGGCAGTACCCGGTCCAGGCCACGACCCCATCATCCGAGAATTGCGCCAACATGATCTCAGCAACAAGATCATCATTTTTATCGCAGGTAACGCTGTCACGTTCACGGCGCGCGCCGCGCTGCAAGGAGAAGCAAAGGCCGTGCTGGCGACAGCAACATCCCCCTTTAGCTCCCGTATCAGCGGCGACGGGTCCGTCAGCGTCCGGGGCATCAAGAAGCGACTCCAGATCTGTGTGCTCTCGACCGAGGGCCTAGCATCTCCACAGGAGAGCGATGGAGTTGACCAAGATGTGAGCGCGCAGCTCGGCATCGACCACGTCTTCCCGATGCCTCTTCTGTGGAGCGCCAGTGCGCTCGACATCTTTCTCACGAGCGTCAACGGCGTCATGCATGTGCCCACCGCGCTCATGAACCTGGGCTGGATCGAGACCACCAACGGCGACTTCCTCTTCTACCGCCACGGCATGAGCCAAGGCGTATGCCGCATCATGGAGGCCTTGGACCAGGAGCGTCTGGCCGTTGCGGCAGCATACGACTGTAGCATCGACTCTGCCCTCGCGACCATGAACGCTAACTACGGCACCAAGGAAGCCACCCTGCGCGACTTTGTTGCCAAAAGTACCCCGCACAACAAGACCAAGGGCGTACAGAAGCGCTTTCTTGAACAGGATGTCCCGTACTGGCTTGTGCTCTGCTCGGACCTGGGCGCCCGAGCGGGCGTGCCGACGCCGTCCATTGACTCTCTCATCACGCTGGCGTCGACCTTGTCGGGCAAGGATTATCGAAAGACGGGTATTACGCTTGGGTCGTTGGGCTTGGGGACAGCAACGCGTCACGAGGTATATCAGGCGTTTCGAGCGCGCTCTTGGTGTTCTTCTCCACCGCAATCGTCTCCTTCTCCTTCTTCTTCTCTGTCGTCAAGCGAAATTTCGGGCTGTTGAGACTGGCACTTACCTGGAGGTCATGGACCCTTGCGTTAGCTTTTTGCAAGAGGTTGCTATGTATGTATGTACTCAAGACAAATCCCGCGGAGATACAGTGTTTGGCATATTGGTTCCCTCTTTGAACGAAGGACATGGTCCATGGAGACTAGAATTTAGTTGTAGTTGGCGGTAGCATCGGTCGGAATCGCGACCTTGCTTCAGTATTTACGAACGCCTTTTTACTATATCACCCCACAGTGCAGTGTTTTCCCGCCGAGCTGGCAAGGCTTCCGTTTCCGTATATGGTGATGAGCTGAGATACGCAGTCGGGCCCTGCAAGGTCTGCTCCGTCCAATAAGTCGATCCCTACATCCTCTGTGGCCCACGGGTGGTCGATAGTGCTGTCCTTCTTCCCGTGTGTTCTCCACGTAGTCTCTCCCCAGGGAGTGGCGAGGCCGAGACCTTAGCGTGTTGTAAATCCCAGTAATTTATCGTCCCTATGAAACCCTGCCCTCCTTTTCCAAGGATCACTTCAAAGGAGGTGACTTTGGTTGAAGTCGCCGACGAATACACTCCTGCCTTACACCGGAGCCGTCATCAATTCCTTGACAGGAGTAGTTTATTCGGTTTCAAACGCGTACACCGAGTAGATCTGGACTCCATTCGGATGATCGAGCACCAGCCCGTGCCTGTCCTGCTAGACCAGTTTTCGGGCCCGTGTCGCCTTTAAGTATGGATATAGATTGTCTTGCCTCCCGCATATACAGCCAGCTAGAAAAGGCCAATGCCAGAATGGGGAGGGGCCCTGAAAATACGTGTCGGTTCTTGAATAGCGACTACGTCGAGCCCAGGACGGTATTTCAGTGTCAAGCGGACGATTTGCGCGTGTTCCAGTACATAACTTGTACAGGCTCCATTATAATCGTTGGGTTTCGTCGGTGCCTGTAGCTAGGGGGTCCACGGTCGGTGTCCTGGGGGTCAGAGCTAGTGTTTGCTGCGTCTCAAAGATTGTCTGATCACGTTAGGAGGGTTCATTCATTTCTCTGGTGAGCCTCGTCACTTTCTGAGTCCGTTCGCTTTGAACTCGGTCGCAGCTTTTCAAACGTCTTCCAACCTTCTTGCGAGGGGCAGTTCTTGGGGAGGCGTGGCCTCTGATTTCTGCCTTCGGCCTCTATCCATAGATTCCTCCGTGCTCGCGGGGCTGGTGAAGTGTGTCGGTAGGCCTCTCCAGCCTGGTCCCATTGGACGTTGGCAGTGTGACACTGTCGGACGGCGCTGGGTGTGTTCCAGAGCAGTTGAGGCGATGCGAACGAGTTTCCCCTATGTGTGCCGGACAGTCGTCGTTGTCATGGTCATGTTTTTCGGCCTCGAATCTTCCACATCTCGCAGGGGCTTCACAATGTACTGTGATATTTCCGAAGCTGTAACACCTAAAGCACTGTCTCGGTTCGCGGCGGCGTTGTACGGCTCAGCGTCAAAGGTCTCGGATTGGTAGATGATATTATTGCGGCACAGCTTCGTTGCCGCTTCGGTGCCTGCGAAGAGCGAACTGTCGCGGGAACAACTTCCGGAACAAATGGAGAAAGCTTACGACACCATCGTCAATTGCATCCTACGCTGTTCAGTGTTCACTGTTGACCAAGGCCGGCAGCGGGGATGGACAGACCGACTGTTTGGGGCGGTGATAGGGCAGAAGTCACGTGCCCACATTCGTAATTTCCCAGAGGAAGGAGGAACACAACATCGGTGGCCACTGACAAGGTCACAAGAACAGCAATATGTACCAAGAACACATTCGACACCATCGACTGCGACGATGAGGGGGGAGAACTTGGCGGAGCCCCAAGGTTACTACCAACCTCTGGTAGTAACCTTGGCGATCTCGGGCCCGTTAGAGGCGATCAGTTGTTTGACCATTACGGTGGTGTCCTGCTTGTCCGATAATCGAACGGGAAACGACTTGACGATGATGGTGAACAGACGACAGCTGAGTAGCTTTCTTGGGCGAGCTGGGGCTGGGTCACCCGCCGTTTCATCCAATAGTCGATGACATCAAAGTCTTCTTCTGCGGCGATCGGATCTTCGTCGAGATATTGCCGGAAGTGGTCGATGGCTTGGGGTGCCTGGCCAGTGGCCGCCGACCACGTGCCTGTTCGTAAAGAATCGGGAGTATTTTGATGTTGGATTCTTGCTGGGACTTGGTTCATCTCCAGATCGTGTTGGGCAGAACAAGACTTTGATGTTATCGCTATTGGATAAAACGGCGGGTGACCCAGCCCCAGCTCGCCCAAGTAAGCTACACTCCCACCTAAGCCGTTGTCTGTTCACCATCGTCGTCTGTTCACCATCATCGTCAAGGCTTTCCCCGTCCGATTATCCGACAAGCAGGACACGACCGACATGATTAATAAACTGGTCGCCTCCAATGGCCCCGAGATCGCCAAGGTTACTAAAAGGAAACCGAGGGTCTCCGCCAAGTTCTCCCCCCCTCATCGTCGCGGTCGATGGTGTCGAAACGGCGAACAGGCTATGCGACACTGGCATTGTGTACGAATCGGAGATCTTCGATGCGATGCCGTACAACGCCGCCGTAAACCCGAGGCAGTGCTACCGCTGCTGCAGGGTCCGACCACGTACCACAACTCAAGTGTTGGAACCGTAAGGTTACTCAAATATCATTGCATGCATAAGAAAACAGGTGCGTAACGCACACAAACAAAAAGGCGTATCTTTTGGAATCGCAGGACAAAGTTTGTACACGTTCATTGGTGTACAACAATAAGACCCGAGAGAAGATACGCCTCCTTTGTGTTTGCGTGCGTTACGCACCTGTTTGCGTATGGATGTAATGATGTATGAGTAACCTTACGGTTTCAACACTGATCTCTGTCTTGCGATTCCAACATCAGATATACGGAAATGGCAATCCCGTTAGGGCGGGTGAAAAACGGTTCTGCTGGGGGAAGATGGACAAAGAGGTCGTGAACGCGGAAGCCAGGTCAAGATTCCAGACCGCCACCACCCCGATCCTCTCACCACAAGACCTAGACACATACGCGGATTGGATCGTGGGCTAACTGACAAGCATCGCCACGCTCGCGGTCCCCAAGAAACCCCATGGTAGGCATCGTCAGCAACTGTGGTGGAACGACAAGGCCCAGAGTGCGGTGAGAGCGGCTCGGCAAGCTCAGAGACAGTGGCGCAGCAGAAGTACTGAGGAAAACCGGAAACTTGCCCAAGAGGCGGAAGACGAGCAATCCAGAGTGATCAGGGACGAACGACGCAGCTCGTGGCGGAACACGACTGCTCAAGCGAGAGCAGGACACAAAGGCCCCTGGGCACTAGAACGATAGGCAAGACCTCGAAGCGGGCTGCCCCCGAGTCCCGCCAGATCTAACCACTACTCCGCATAGTGGGAGACAACACAATTACTGCGAACACACACGAAGACAAGGCCGCAGCCCTCGCGGAACGATTCTTCCCCCACCTCACAGCACGCACGTCAGACATCCCAGAAGACACCGCACATAGACTTGACATCGCCCTATTCCCAATAGAGGACCACTTGACGCAGGAAGAGGTCAAAGAGATCATCAAACGTCTGTCGAGCTGGAAAGCACCGGGGCTCGACGAGTTGCCGGCTGGATTCCTCAAGGCCTGTGGCCTCGCCCTCAAAAAGGTCCTGGTCCACCTACCCAACAGTAGCTGTCGCCTTGGATACTACCCTGCCTGCTTCCGCAGAGCAAAAGTTGTAATCCTACGCAAACAGGGTAGGAAATTGGAGGAATATCACGAGGCGGGGGGGCTGGCGCCCCATCTCCGTCCGGAGTATAGTTGAAAAAGTGCTGGAAGCAGCGGTAGCAGCACGGGTCACCGCCGCAGCCGGGAGCAATGGCTCCCTCCCAGAGCTCCAGATGGGGAACAGAGCGAACAAGGCCACAGAAGTAGCCCTCAGCACTCTGACGGAAGTGGTACGAGCGTCCTGGCACCACGGAGGCATAGCATCACTACTTCAGCTAGACATCACTGCAGCCTTCGACTCAGTACATCATGGCCGACTCCCATGAGTCCCATCTCATGCTGGAGTCGGGACTACCGTCTTGGATGGTGGCGTGGACCCGGAGATTCACTACTGGTAGACAGGCCTTCCTCCACCTCGAAACCCAAATGAAAGAAGCGATACCGGTCCCTGTCGGGGTTCCCCAGGGTTCCCCATCTCCCCCATCCTGTTCCTGATATACATTGCTCTTCTGTACGAAAAGCTCAAGGCCGCAGAATACACAATCACCCTGGGCTTCTTGGACGACACCAATATAATCGCGTATGGACGAACGGTAGATGAGACACAGGAACGCTTATAGTCTGCCTGGAGCATTTGCCAAGCCTGGTCCGCCGAGTCAGGGTTGAAGTTCAAGCCGCGTAAAAGCTGTCACGGTTTGTACAGGCAGGACGTGGCAACGCACTATATAACCTCGATCAAGCTGCAGACGTGCAACTTGGTCACTTGACCTTTTGGGCGGAACGGGTGGTTATGCGTTTCTCACAAAAGCAAAGTATATTTAATAACAATCTCACAACACAACCGATTTGGTTTCCAGAAGGGGGGAAGGGCCAGACAGTTTTGCGTTTTATGACGGTAATCGATTTTAAGTATAAAGTTGTGCGGTCAGCCATTCTCAAAAGCCTGACCTTCCCTTACTCTCGTCGTCCCTTTTCTCCATGGAACTATCCGTGTCGCAGCTCATTACACGCTCCACGGACAGAATGGAGAGGACCGCTCCTAAAAAACACTCTGAGGCATTTGCTCAACCTCACGATGGTTGATCAGATTGCCCTTCTCTGCCGACGACCGCCCCATTGCAAGTTTCCCATTTGAGGTCATTTGAGGTGCACAAGCTCGAACGCGCCGTAACCTATGCTCTCTATGCCGAGAGCGGCATCGGCCATTGCTGTGGCCGATGCTCTATCTTCAATAGCACGCCATGCTCTGCTGCCAAACTGATCAGCGAATCGAGGTTTTCGCCAATGTCTCTCTCGTATTTTCCCATGTAAATGGTCTCGATATGCGTGGCGTTCATGATCGCTGTCAGCAAATGCGTAAACGTATCCGTGTCTTCCATGGGTCGAAGGCTCAATGTCCGCAGGTTAGGAAATGTGGCCAGGAATTGCGGCAGATGCAGGTGCTCGTCGTTCTCGGGGCCATGGGGAAACTCGAAGCAGTGGCACCCCAACGTATGAATTGAGGGAGCGCCACGTAGCCAGTCGTAGGACTTCAGCTGCTCAACACACAAGGCTATATGGACATCAGCGTCATACCGCATCTCGTAGTTCCAGGGAAAGACAATGTCAAAGGTTGTCAACTGTTTAGTCTTGATCCCATAAGAGAGCAAATTGCGCTCTCCTTTGCGCGACATGTACAGCCCGCACGTCCTGAAGGAACGCAGACTTTGGTATTGCGGACTCTCAGTCTGACTCTCCTTGTCAGGACAGATACCCTCATACAGTCGGTCGAACATGCAAGGCCATGCAATATGCCCCAAATCGAGGCGAATATGTTGTAGTGAGTTGCCACGCTCGAGACGTGTCAGGAAGCTTAACACCAACCACGAACTCTCTACCAAAGGCTGTTCATCGTCTTCCCAGCGGCCCCTATAAGAATGTTTTGCCTCGTACAAAATTACCTTTAAGTTTGGCCATATACCTTCCCATTTTTGTCGCGAAGGCGGCATGGGACCCGGATCCAGACTCAGGTCTTTTTGGCGGATGGAAAGTTGTTCCAATGCTGGAAAGGCGTCGGAGAGATTGAACTACGACGGCTCAATGAGTTAGCTTCACGATGTCACTGCCACACACACCCCAAATTGATGAGAGAAGAATGGAGTCTAGATATCGAGACGGATGGAGAAGAAGGAGGGCAAAGGTGACAATCTCCTCATTGGGGCTCTTCGGGGTGCGGGGAAAGTTGAAACGAACCAGGGGAAGTGGAGGGCTATCTTTCGACGAATCTCTCATTCGCAGAGTCTTCAGATTCGGAAGGAATGGGATTGACGACTCAAGGCCCGTCTTGTGCCATTCGCGTGGAATCCCCTCGAAGTCGAGATGCTGCAAGGAGCTGGCAGCGTTTCGGAGGAACGCGCAGGGGAATCCTCCGGGTGCGTCGGGTGCAGCATTTCGGAAAGCTTTTTGGGACCCATCAATGGAGACATACCTGAGTCGTTCCCATAGCTGCTCGTCCGAAGGTAACGACAAATCTTCGTCTGGCTGCGTATACTCCAAATGCTGCAGGTTTGGTGATTCTTTGAGCAGGAGCGTCAATGCTTCTTGAGCCGTGTCGCGTTTCCGCATCACGATCTTATTGGCACCTATCTTATTGGCACTTCCCTTCCCTGCCCAGGATAGTATCCTTTTTAAATCCGCAAGGCTCGGTCTCCCCCGCATGGAGCTATTGGGAACTGGCATATCCCTCCATAATGAGCTATGGAGGGCGCTAGTGAGCGTATAGTTCCATTCCTTACAGACGCGCAGAGAGAGACTGCACCGTGCATCATCATGGATCAGCCAAATCCCTTTGACAAGGAGAAGGGGAGATCGACTCACAGGATCTCATTAAATTCCAGGAATGAAAAGATTATCGTGATAATATCGACAGGTAAACAGAACGGATATATTTTAAAGTGCCGAATGGGGAGTTTGCGTGCATCGTCAAGTTGCTGAGGCCGGTTAGTTAGACACTGACACCGACACAAATGTAGCCGCATCTTCATCAACTCGGGCGGAAAATTTCAGATCACACGATCTCACCAGTAATGTAGGCGACGAGTCCACAGAAGTCTCCTGCTTTGCCTCCAAACCTGCCGTAAATATCTTCCAGGCATACTCGTCATTTTCTTGCAGCCGTGCAAGGTTTCCCAGACGAAGGTATCCCTAGAAGTGGACTGGTCAGTAAAAGTGACGCTCGAAAGGCTCAGGCACTGAGCAGGACGGCTTACATCTGGAAGTTGAGGAGCCAGTTCCATCATCCACTCGGCGTCCTTGACAGCAAGATCGAGTCTCTTCATAGCTTCGTATGTCGCAGCTCGACAATCTAAGGCCTGAATATGATCCACTCTATCACACTTGTTGAACGTTTTTCCAACCTCGCAACGACAAGCACGTGATACTTCTTCAAAAATCGAACCTCCTTGGGCAGAAACCTCTTCAAAGTTCTTGCAGGTGCATTTGACTCGATCGAGGCCTCCCGCGCAAACGCAGCTTCTCATTGCCTGTTCATCGCGGGAACGGAAAATCGGAAATGTCAGAGCTGGTTCTTCAAACATCTTCGTGCGCTGCTACAACAACTCACCATGGTGAAGAGTTCCACCGCACGCTCGTATTCCTCAGCTTCGTGAGACTGGCGGCCAGACTCGACCAGATCAGCCATCGTGGAATTGGGTTTGGAGGTACGGAATAAATATATGGTGTGCGGGAAAGATGGCGGTAATCTGCTCGTAGCACACGTCGTGATATTGGGATGTCGCTCATTGTATATACATTGATGAAGCAACAGTCGGCTTTATATAATAAATTTCGACAATGTCAAATTGTCAATGTCGATAGCCAGAGCTACGCCATGAAAGATGGGCGGCACTACACACGCTTGGACGGTGTTGTTCGAGGCAGCAAATCATGATGTGACGATGTTCACAGGATAACCGAGACCAGGGGAGAGTCCTTCAACAACCAGACATCGATTTGAGAGTGTCGTCGCTGCGTCGACATGGAGTCAAACGCAGAGGAAAACCTTGAACGACCAGGGAACTCTGCCACTGACAACTGTGTTCATAGGAAACCCATACAGGCAGGAAAACTAAAGATTTTGGTCTCTATTATCGCAGTCGAAAGATGCTTGCACCCGGCAAAGCAAGCATTGTGTGACAGGTGCATTCTCGATTATGGCCATTGTGCGCCAATGTTCAGGAAGGGAAGCGATGACATGAAAGCCGTTGGCCGGATAAAATGAGGTCCAGAACGAGGGCCCAAGTCGTTCGGAAGAAGCTCTTAAAGAATTACTGAGTTTCCTGGACGTGTTCAGCAAGATAGGCGCTGACCGGATACAGCCGTGGAGACCAAATTTCATGACAAAGGGCGGATCGTGAAAGGGCACTCGACACGACCCCCGTTAGTACCCTTGTATGCTCACTCATTGAAGTCGACTGCATAACGTAATATAGGTTCCTTCAGGGACGCCTATCCTAAAAAAAAATTATTTCCTCCAGGCATTGCAGGCAACTTGAAGGGAATTCGAGGAATCGCGAAACCCATGATGTTCGGGAAAAAAGTGGTCCGCTGCTGTTCCAGCGGATCCACACTGTCTCGAGACTCGACTCTCGACAGATTCAAGAGAAGTCACAAGTTCACAACTCACGAAGGTCCGCAGAAGTTACGAGTCTTCGTGAAGTTCGACTGTGATGATAACAAAGTGCTTTCATTCGGGCTGACGGCAGACCAGCAACCTACTGGAGGGCCATGTATCAGGCATTAGACTACACGTCGACCGGCCGAACAAGAAATGGAACAACCCTTTATCGCGCAGAAGAACAGTATCCCAATAAACCAATCGCTTTGAGCAACGAGTTAGGGCTGAAAGAGAACGGGTGGAAAAGAAATCGACACACAAAATCTTATCAAATTTCAGGTACTAAAACCTTTGCGTGATAATATCGGCCGACGGCTGGTATGCTATAGAAAGGCCGGTTGAGATACTAGACGTGGCTGCGTAATGAAAATCGAGGCCAGAGCCAGAAGACACCACGCCATCTCAACCGGCATTTTGTGCATCTTGGGGTGATGAGCCTACAAGAATCTCCTCGATCGACGACGATACCGCTGGCGTCCATAACCGCCGCATACGGTCTATCTCTTCCAGGCAAACAAATCATTATTCGCATCCCGGAGCCGTTCCAGATTCTCAGGCGAAGGCAACTCTAGGAGTCAGATACAATAACGGCGCAGGCCACGAATGGCTCATGCAGGATGGCTCCCATTTGGAAGTCGAGGAGCCAGTTACAGTCTACAGAATCCATTCGGCGTCCCACGTGGCAAGTTCGAGCTTTGATAAAGCCTCGTACCTTGCAGCTTGTCAATCTAAGGCCGCCACATGTTTCCGCTCTGCTGCACTTGAGTCTTGTAAGTTGTTGCATGTTCTGTTGTGTAACCTCAATGACAACTTACAAGTGTACATGGCTTCTCTGGAAATCGAGCTTTGGATCGCTCGAATGCTACCGCTTCATTGGCACAAGATTAGCTCCTGAGAGACGAAATGCTTCCACAGAAGTAGAGTTGGCGAACAGTGCAAGCATCTCCGCTGACATACCGTTTTTGAACCGCCACACAGTGTCACAGAACGAGGTTCACTTGCATCTCTTCTGGCCATTTCATAGTGGCTTCTTCGCCACGTCTGCCAACGTTGTATTTTTTCCCACTTTGTTTATTTGGGTCCGCGAGGCGATCTTGAGAATATCTTGTGTAGGTCTAAATGAGGAATTGGTTTGACGTTTACGGTTTGTGAATATGAGGTGCCTAGGTGCCTAGTTACATATGTACGTTTGGCCTCTGTAATTTGAGATACGCACACGAGCCATCAGGTCATCTTTACTTTCCCAAGTTCTGCTTTGTTATGGTAAGAGGAAAATGTGTAGCCAGAGATCTTTGAATGTCTGAATTGATTAAAGGACTCAGAACTGCCACATGAAGCCCCTATATATCATATTTTCTGCCATTACAGTCGTACTACAAAGTCATAGTCTTTGCACAACCCGCCCTAAATCGATATATCATCCCTCACAGCTCTGGACAAGACACTTTGGGTGCTCGTGATGCCAATCTGTTAAAACATACAGTTCGCGTGATCCCCCTGAAAAGCCTGTCCTTTGTGACTTGTCATCACAGTTGCCCATTTCCGCCATGTATCCATGTTGCGACCCCCAGTTTAAAGTTTCCCAGCCACGCGTAGAACTTGGAAGAAATCACACGCCTTCATGAAGAGCAAGGTGCCGACTCTGGAAAGAGCCTAAGAGCACCCCGAGTCATATGAACTTTGTCTTGAGTAACTCAAGCTGCATGAGCATGCACGCACGCACGCATCAAGTCCACACATAGACGCGTAATCTATGAAGACAGCGGCATCGGCCATTGCTGCGGGCGTTCTCCAGGTATCAATTCCACACCCAGTCTTTTTGTCCGCCGCCTCAAAAAGTCCAACTTTGGATGATTGTAATAAGAATGATGTATGTAGATCTTTTTGAGTGACGTACGATCCAGAATCGCTTCCACCAGCTGCGTAAACGGAATTATTTCGGGATTCCGGCATCTGATGCTCAACGTCTTCAAGTTGGGAAACGTGGCCAGAAATTTTGGCAGGTACCGGTCATCGTCGTCTTCGAGGCGATTGGGAAAGGGGAAGTCATAGCATCCCAATGTAACGATGGAGGGGGCACCGCGTAGCCATGCATAGCCACTTAGATGGTTAATAATAGTGTCGTCAGACTTGCGGGAGAAAGATAAAGCAGGGGGAAAGACAATGTCAAATGACGACAATCGTCCAGTCCGGATTCCGTTCCAGAATAAATTTCGAGCTCCCCTAGGCTCCATGGCCAACTTGCACGACCTGAAGGAACGCAGACTCTGGAATTCTGAACGCTGAAAATTATCGTGGAAACCCGTGAACTGGAACATGCAGGGCCAGTCCTGATGCCCGACATCAAGACGAATATGCTGAAGAGAATTGCCGCGGCTGAGACCCGTCAAGAATCTTAACGTAGAAAACGAGTTTGATACCTGATAATCCATTGTGGTCCTGTTTGCTTCGAACAAGAGTACCTTTAAGCGCGGCCATCTGGTCTCCCATTCTCTGGGCAGATTCGGCCTCGGATCGAAATCTGAATCATCGGGTTTTGGATCTAGGTTTGCTACGCTTTGACTGATAAAAAGCTGTTCCAGTCCAGGAAAGGCGTCGGAGAGAACGAACTACAAAGGCTCAATGAGTTAGCTTCCAGATGTCACACACATCCCGAATCGACGGGCAAAGAAGAAGAAAAAAAGAGATGGATGGGAGAGAAGAAGAACAAAAGTGAAAATCTTTTTACTGGTTGTTTGAACGGGAGGTAATAGATTGAGAAGACGAACCAAAGGAACTGGGTATCCGCTTTCCGTCATATCTTTTATTCGCAGAGTCTTCAGATTCGGAAGAAATGGTATCACTGGCTGGTACCTGTTCTGCCATTGGCGTGGAGGCCCCTCGAATGCGAGATGCTCTAAGGTGCTGGCAGCGTTTTGGAGGAACCTGCATGGGAACCCTCCGGCTTCGCCGGGGAAATTACTTCTGAAGTCTGAGTTAGACCCATTAATGGTGACATACCTCAGTCGTTGCCATCCTTGCTCAACTAAAGGTAACTCATATTCTCCGTTTGGCTGCGTATACTCCAAATACTTCAGGTTCGGTGATTTCTCAAGCAGGAGCTTCAATGTTTCAACAGCCCTCTCGCGTCTCCCCACCACGATCCTGTGGGCACCTCCGGTCCCTGCCCAGGACAGCACTTTTTTACACCCGCGTTCGCAAAGCTCGGCCGCCCCCGCATCGTGACTGGAGTCATTGGGAACCTCCAGATTTCTCCATAGTAGGCTATGGGGGGGTCTCGTGAGCGTGTGCTTCCATTCCTTACAGACGCGTAAAGAGAGACTATACCACGTATTGATCAGCCAAATACTTTTGACAACGAGTCGGCGCTAGGAAGGAAGAAGGGAAGGAGAAAGCAGGATCCAACGCACAGCATCTCACTGAAGCTCAGATATAGAAATATATCTGTCACGATCTCAGGGGGTAGACCGAGCGGAGACCGGTGACGAGACAGAGAAGCCATCATGGGCCTGAGTTTGGGGGTGGGGAATGAATAAACAGTGCGATTTGAAGGATGGCGATAATCCGCTCGTAGCAAGCGGCGATATAGGAAAGTGGTATATGGTGAAATATTCATTGATGGAGCAGAAGTCGGCTTTATATAGTCAATTCGGCCAAGGCCAAGACCGACAGTAAGAGTCACGCAATGCAAAAGGCAACGCGGTACAGCACACGCTTGCATCGCGTTGTTCGCGGAAACACAAGATGCTATAACGATGGTAACAGCGAACGAAAATTATGGGCGATGCTCCCATGACCAGAGACCGTTTCAAGGGTGTCTATAGGGAGCCGAACGCAGAGTAGAACACTCACAGGTCTAGAGAACGTTATGTTTTTCGCGGTGGCTACCAAGCGCAGAAGAGAACACTCGAGCAAACCGACAGCGTTCCCACCGTGTTCAAGGGAAATCCAACGCAGAGGAGAACGCTCAAGATATCGATCGCCGTTGTCCGAGCCGAGGGGTCCCTGCCTGCGCCAAGCAAAGCATAAGTGCTGTGTAAAAAGGTGCATTCCCGATTTTGGCATTGAAAGCCAATGTTCAGCAGAAAGAGCGAGTACACGGGAACCGTTGGTGTGATGAAACAAGGGCCAGGGAAAAATCTGCCTGGATGGTTCGAGAGAACCCCCCAAATCCTAGAGAAATACCGGCATTTTGCTGACGTGTTCACCAAGGCCGGTGACGAAGCTATCACCGCGAAGACTAGTGTTCGATCATGAGAGGCTAACGAAAGGGCATTCCAAGGTGTATGTCGTTCGCGCCTTTGTGTGGCCGCTTGTTGAATACCAGGTATTATACCACCCGTTCACGAAATTGAAGACTTCCGGGAAGTTTTGGTGGAAACTTGATAGAACAATTCATTGCTCCAGGTAATAGAAGCTTCGTGGTGCCCATACTGTTCGGAAAGAATGTGGATGGAACGCGACGGTTCTGCGTGCAGAGCCGTGAGCTGAACGCAATACCGAACGATATCCAGACCCGATGCTGTTCTAGCGCATCTGCACCAAGTTTGATGGTCCGAAGAAGTCCCAACTCAAGAAGGCGCAAAAGGTACGGGTTATCATGTGTACGGCTTACAAAGTGATTTTGTTTCGACTGGTTCTCGGAGTGGCAATGTATCGTACCAAAGTGCAATGAACTACATTTGAAAGACTCGTTAGACCTGACGTGCGCAGCGCACGTACATAGATCGACGAGGATTGAACACGGAATGGTCGAGCGAGAGCCGAGGCATCGACTCGGACCAACTCATGAGCATGACCCAGACCAGGTGGATATCCCGGTTCCAGATATAAAAGGATCTCACACTCGGACTGAATCCAACGACAGCAATCAAAATCCATTGACACTCCCACAAATAGACGCAAATTGGGCCAAATTTTCCCCCAATGTGAAGTCATTACTGACCTTCAAAGGCAACAGAACCTAACAGGATCCTTCAGGGAGCGTTGGAACCGGTGGTGCTGTACTGATAATACTCATGACTTGAGCACGCGTGTCCTCGACCAGAGCCGATGCCATCTCTTCGCAGGACTAGGCGATAGTATAGTCAAATCGAAAATGGAACTCGAGACGGCCACGCCGCGGTAACGAGTGGCAGTGCCGAAACACCTGAAGAAAGACTGAGATGAATTTTCGACTTCCATTCTTCATTTCCAGCGGATGTGTTTCACGAAGTAGAAGGACGATCTCCTTCACAGCAGAGAATTTCTCGAATGCAGATCTTTGCGAAACAGACGACTCACTCCATCAGTCTCTTCGCCGTCGGGACCGATACCTCAGCGGCCTCAGCCCACGACGCCGCTTTCAGTGTCCCATTCCGAACTCGTCCTATTCTTCCGCCCAGACGACTATTCCCACCTAACGTCGTGCCTTGCCGCCCTCCACGGCTCATGTATTACACACGACCGTTCCATCGCACAAGAAACTTCTAGCGTGTGGAAAGAGCGTATGGCGAAGGTACATGGGATGCCGGTCTAAGAAGTGAACATCAGGACCAGGAACAAGGGCCCGAAATCATGGGCACAGTGATGCTCTGGGCGCCGTAGTCGGAGACGGTCACGTCGCGGGACGCGAAAGACTGCTGGTGCGACTCGCGAGGAGTTAAATGAGGACGTTGAAGGCGTTGTCCATAGGTAAGTGCAATGCATTTCTCTTGAAGATCTCTGGTGGTAGTGGATGCCTCATCATTTATATGTGTCTAGATGCGTCGCAAATCATGTTCTGGTAGCTTGGGGGGACGCTCTCGCCCTCGAGGTGTTGGTTCGTGAACCGTTGTGTGATGCCATAAACACGGCTTGTGAGAATTCCCTCGATCTTATGGCCGATATGCCTGTTGTAAAGACTGACCACAAGCGAATCGAACTACGTGCCGTGAAAGGTTTTGGAATGGCTTCCAAGGGCGTGGTGACGTCGTCATAGCTGCACAAAGATGATGGGTTAGTTCATGGATGAAGGTAAATTTAAGACGCCTCAGACCGTTAGACGGCGCGCCAACCGTTGCTGCGCACATCGCGATTGAGACCCAGATTGTTGATGTGGAGCCTGAGAGAATCTGGTGATGCCATGGAGTGGCTGTATCACGTGATTCTCAGCCATATCCCCGTATCCCCGACTCCTCCAGTTCTAGTTCATAGCTGCCCCTACAATCAACTTCTTCACCTTTGATCCTCACATGCAAACAAGTTATGACGGACGCTTTTGGGCTGAATAAGCTAAGTTTCCATTAATAACTATGCTCAATGATAACACAGGCTTTATGCACGATACGGTGCCCCGTTTTCACAGCGAAACACATGGCCGAAGCTGAACGCAGTATTGATGACCTTGACTCCAATCACGGGGAATCTGATCACGGGGAGATAGAAGACGAGCTCTGGAGAGAAGATCGCCGTAATCTCGCGACGGATGTAACTGAGCCCTTCAATGACGCGCTCAAAAACGAACTAGAAGCTGCCTCGGTAAGGACGCGATAGCAAAAGGATTGAGCTTCGATTGCAATGCCACAGACTACTAACCTGTCTACTAAAGGATTACTGTCTACTAGAGAATTCACACGGGGCCAATCAAGCTTACGAGTGGCAGCAATGGCGTGGCTCTTTTCACAGAAAAGTTGCAATCTGCCCACAGAATCCCCATGTATCCCAGCACTCCCGAAGAGTGGCAACATTTACAATCGATATAAACAATTACTTCTATTCATACATTCTACTGTAAGTCATGCGCGTACTCCAGCTCGGCAGCAGCCAGCGAAACTTCTGCCCTCCTCCACATCTCAGGAAGGCCGCGATGCTGAAAACTGTAGTTATTGTCAGCATGCTCCTTTTGAGCAGAAACATCTTCCACCCGTTGTTGCCTCTTATCGTCGTCGATCCAGGCCATCATATCTTCTTGGGTCCAAGGCCGCCTCGGCGACACGCTGGTGCAATCTTGCCTCATCTGCTTCCAACCCACAGCCCACTTGTACTTGCTCTGTGTGTACGTGAGGGGAAGGCCGTGTTCCTTACGGTAGGCACGGTTCGTTCTGAGACGTGGCGGCTGTGTTTTGAATCATTCACTGCGCGCTTTCTCGTGTCTGAAGAAGACCTGTTCGGGCGAACCGTGATAGAGGGTGTCTTGAGTAGGATTGACGGCGAGAGACGAGCTAGCAGTACTAACGACGGACGAGCTATCAGGATTGCCAGCAAATCTGACAGTAGGAAGGGCGGCAGGAACGATAAGACGATTGTCAGCACGCCTGCCTGGAGCGACCTGAGAAAAGTGGAAAAGGAACCCTGTCTCGCCTGCTGGCACACGAGAGTCAGAAATATCTGACCAGAGAGGCATGACAGCCTCACCACTGGATAAACGACATCGTCAGCTTGACGAGGAGGGCAAACTGATGCAGCAGGTCGCTCCAGGCAGGCGTGCTGACAATCGTCTTCTCGTTCCTGCCGCCCTTCCTACTGTCGGATTCGCTGGCAATCCTGATAGCTCGTCGTATGAGAATACGCCTCAAGGATTTCAGAACCTGCCTTAACGCCTTACCCGATTTGGACGCGGTACAAACCGGTATGTCGAGGTACTTCTCTCGATACATGGGAGTACGTTGCAGTCTTTCTTTCGGTCGGGACACAACACACGTACTCCGTACGCATAGATACTTCTCTGGGGCTCTCAATGCCAATCATAGCCAAGTTCTCACATCATTGCCATCAGAGAGCTGGAAAGGAAATGCACGGCTCATGCTAAGGTAGGTAGACTAGCATCCCTCACAGCCTACAGGCTACAGCTCTGATTCCAGCGACTTCACTAAAATCCAGGAAAATAGTGCGAGCTCTTGACTACCTATGATTAATATGACATGAAAAGCCTGATTTCTCTTTCTTGGTGGGTCGACAACTCTGTCTTGCTGGCATTTTCGCCAAACAGAGTCCATGTTACCTACGTTGCGGGAAGAGAGAACCCAGCGAAAAATACTTGAACATTGTCCTGACCTGATGCTTAAAGAACCTTATAGGATTATGTCGAACAAGGTCAACAGGTACGTCACTCTGCGAATCACGATGAGCTGATCTGGGATATATCATATGCCTAGGAGGCTCTATGAACTATCGTTCAATAAAATTGCGTTTTTGAGAAGAATATAAGACACTTTTCGCGCTCGTAATGCCAATTCGTCAAAACACACAGTCCGCGTGATCCCCCTTAAAGGCCTGTCCTTCGTTATCACAGTAGCCCATTTCCGCCACGTATCCATGTTGCGACCCCCAGTTTGAAGTTTCCCAGCCACACGTAGAACTTGGGGGAAATCACACGCCTTCATGAAGAGCAAGGTGCCGCCTCTGAAAAGAGGCTAAGAGCACCCCGAGTCATATGAACTTTGTCTTGAGTAACTCAAGCTGCATGAGCATGCACGCACGCACGCATCAAGTCCACACATAGACGCGGAATCTATGAAGACAGCGGCATCGGCCATTGCTGTGGGCGTTCTCCTATTATCAATTCCACACCCCGCTCTTCTACCGCCCGCCTTAGATTCGCGACCCATTCATCATCGTAATAATGATGTGTGTAGATCGTTCTGAGATGCGTGACTCTCAGAATCGCTTTCACCAGACTTGTGAACGAAGGTGGTCGGCACCACTTGGAACTAATGCTCAAGGTCTTCAAGTTGGGAAACGTGGCCAGAAATTGCGGCAGGCACAGGTCCTCGACATTTCTAGGATAACCGTCGAACTTGAAATCGTAGCATCCCAATGTAACGATGGAGGATGCGCCGCGCAGCCATTTATAGCCGAGCAAATGGCGACGACTATTAAGATCATGGGGGAAGACAATGTCGAAAGACGACAATTGTCCAGCCTGAATTGCTTGTGAGGCCAAATTTCGAGCTCCGCGATGCGACATTGGCAGCGTGGACGACCTGTAGGAACGCAGACTATGGAATTCTGAAACCTGAGTAACGTCGGAAATAGGGAGTTGGGACCGCATGTCCATGAACATACAAGTCCAAGAAGGGGCTCCGAAATCAAGACGAATATGTTGGAGTAAGTTGCCAGGGCTGGGAAACGTCAGATATTTGAATGGCATAATCAGTGAATCACGCAAATCGCTGCCTGGCTGGCAGTACGCTTCGAACAAGAGCACCTTCAAGTGCGGCCATACATCTTCCCGTCTTCGCGAAGAAGGAGTGGGGCCTAGAACCAGAGTTGCTATGTGTTGACTGAGATAAAGTTGTACCAATCCTGGAAAAGCGTCGGAAAGGTTGAACTACAAAGGCTCAATGAATTAGCTAACTTCTAAGAGCTTCCCGATCGGCGATGTCAACAGTTACACACACCCGTGACACCCCGAGACCCGAGTCGGTGAGAAAATAAAAGAACAAATCGATAGGGATGGGAAAAAAGAAGAACAAAAGTGATAATATTCTCACTGAGGTTATTTGGGCGCGAGGAGACGAACCAAAGGAAGATCGTATCTGAAAGTCGTCGTCGACGAATCTTTTATTCGCAGAGTCTTTAGCTGCGGAAGAAGTGGGATCTTTGGCGCAAGTAATCTCTCAATCGCCTTGTTGTGCCAATAGACTGGTATACCATTCAAAGTGAGATGCTCCAAGGAGCTGGCAGCATTCTGGAGGAACGCGCGAGGGAAACCTCCGGGGACGTCGGGTAATCCGTGTAGGAAAGCTCTATTAGACCCATGAATGGCGACATATTTGAGTCGTTTCCATCGCTGCTCGTCCGAAGGTAACAACAAATCTTCTCCTTGCTGCGCATACTCCAAATGCTCCAGGTTTGGTGATTCCTTGAGCAGGAGCGTCAATGTTTTACCAGCCATGTCGCGTCTCCCCATCACGATCCTGTTGGCACCTCCGGTCCCTGCCCAGGACAACATCTTTGCTACATCCGCAAAGCTCGGCCACTCCTCGGGCCGCATGGAGTTACTGGGAACTTCCAGGTTTCTCCAAAGTGGGCTAAGGAGGGGGCTCGTGAGCGTCCGCTTCCATTCCTTACAGACGCGCAGAGAGAAACTGTACCACGTATCAGATCCGCCAAATACTTTGGAAAACGAGTTGGCGCTAGGAAGGAAGAAGAGAAGGAGAAACCAGGGTCCAACGCACAGCATCTCACTAAAGGTTAGATACAAAAATATGTCCGTCACGATTTCGGGGGGTAGTAAACAGAGCGGAGACTGGCGACGAGACTCGACCAGAGTAGCCATCGTGGTATTGGATCTGGAGATGGGGAATAAATGAACAGTGTGCTGGAAACTTGAAGGATGGCGAGAATCCGATCGTAGCACACGGCGTGATATTGGGAAGTGGTGTATGACTATGGTGCAATACTCATTGATAGAGCAGAAGTCGGCTTTATGTAGTCAATTTGGCCAAAGTTAAGGCGGACAGTACTGAGTGTTGTTCGAGGCAGCACAAAATGCTTCAACGATGATCATAGGGAAAGCAAGTCATTGAAGATGCTCCCATGACCAGAGATCGTTTCAAGGGTGTTCATAGAGTAAGAGAGCCGAACGCAGAGTAGAACACTCAGAGGTCTAGAGAAGGTTGTGTTGTTCGCGGTGGCGCGGCACTGGCTCCCCTAGCATACCCAATGAGAAGAGAACAATCGAGCAACCCGAGACCTTTTCCACCGTGTTCAATGTTTGGTGAAAACTCTCTGGAACAACTCATTGCTCCGGGCAATGGAATATTCGTGGTGCCCATACTGTTCGGAAAAAACGTGCATTGAACGCGACGATTCTGCGTGCAGAGCCTTGCACCATACACCACTTCCCAATATCACGCCGTGTGCTACGAGCGGATTCTGGTTATCCTTCAAGTTTCCAGTTTCCAGCACACTGTCCATTTATTCCCTACCTCCGGACCCAATACCACGATGGCTGCTCTGGTCGAGTCTCGTCGCCAGTCTCCGCCCTGTCTACCCGCCGAGATCGTGACGAACATATTTTTATACCTGACCTTCAGTGAAATTCTGTGCGTTGGACCCTGGTTTCTCCTTCCCTTCTTCCAAGTTCCTTCCTAGCGCCTACTCGTTGTCAAAAGTCTTTGGCTGATCTGATACGTGGTACAGTTTCTCTCTGCGCGTCTGTAAGGAATGGAAGCGGACGCTCACAAGCCCCCTCCTTAGCCCACTATGGAGAAACCTGGAAGTCCCCAGTACCTCGATGCGGCCCGAGGAGTGGCCGAGCTTTGCGGATGTAGCAAAGATGCTGTACTGGGCAGGGACCGGAGGTGCCAACAGGATCGTGATGGGGAGACGCGACATGGCTGGTAAAACATTGAAGCTCCTGCTCAAGGAATCACCAAACCTGGAGCATTTGGAGTATGCGCAGCAAGGAGAAGATTTGTTGTTACCTTCGGACGATAACCCAATGCGACCCGGGGAGTGGCCGACAGAGCGCTGCTGTTTCAGCGAAGTTACACCAAGTTTGATGTTCGGAAGAAGTCCCAACTCGAGAAGCCGCGCAAAAGGCACGGGTGATGCTGTGGACAGCTTACACAGTGATTTCGTTTGGCCTGATCATTGGAGGGGCAATGTACCAAAGTGCCATGCCATGAACTAGATTTGAAGGAATCGTTAGACGTGACGTGCGCGGTAGACGTGTGACGTACCTAGATCGACGAGGATTGAACACGGACCAGTCGAGTGAGGGCCGAGGCATCGACCAACTCATGAGCATGACCAGGTGCATCTCCCGATAGAAGTGCTCACGATCGAACTGAATCCATCGATAGCAATCAAATCCATCGACGCTTCCTGAAATAAAAGTAGTCAGAGCCAGAGTCTCTACCAATGAATCATGATGAAGTCATCACTTACTTTCAACGGCAACAGAACCCAGTAGGATCCTTCAGGAAGCATTAGAACCGACGATGCCGTACCTAAGTATTCATGACTTGAGCACGCGAGTCCTCGACCAGAGCCGACGCCATCTCTTCGCGGGACTTGTTGATAGTACAGCCAAATCGAAAATGAAACCCGATCGGCGAGACGGCCACGCCACGGTAACGAGTGACATTGCTGAAACCTGAAGAAATCCTGAGATGAATTTTCGATTTCCGTTCTTCATTTCCAGCGGATAGGTTTCTCGAAGTAGACGCACGAGTTCCTGTGCAGTTGACGCTCTCTTGCCAGCAGACGCAATTCGCGAATGCGGATCTTTTGCACAGCAGACGACTCACTTCATAAGTCCCTTCGCCATCGGGACCGACACCTCAGTCCACAACTCCCCTACTAAGGGAGATGAACAAGGCTCTCGAGTCCCGAGATCATGCCCACATATGTGAAAGCTTGCTGGTGCGTGGGGTCGAATGATGGTGTCAGATTTACTATGTAATCTGATGGAAAAAGGTTATTTGGGTGAATGTTGATGATATTGTTATTTTATGGGATTCTGATCATGTCTTGTCTAAGTTCCTCGAACAAGGCCTCGAACATGGCTCCACTTTATGTACAAAATAACTCGTGGAACCTCAGTCATGCTTGGTAATCTGTTTGACCTCTTAGCGCTTACGGCCTCAGAGTCAGCACTCCTGAGTCCTGATATCCGACAGATGGTCGACAATGGAGACTGTGTGCGACAATTACGTACGTGCATCCTTCTTCTGTAATCATTAATTATTGCCAAGGTCTCTTTTCTCCTTCTTACTCAAATACTTACTGGACACAAGGTAAAAGTAGAAGTTGAATTCGTCTATCTAGCATAGACTGGCGCCATGAGAATGGCACATATATCAGCAGCTATATACTGCAACGGAAGCCGCTGCGCGAGCGGCGAGCCCACAGACCTGCAATGGGAAGTCATCAACATTGAAATCCGTAACACTTCCAGGTGTGCCATCGAGCAACGTAGAGAACGAAGCTTCAAGGAAGAGAATTTACTGGTTGATACTGCTCTCGTTGTTGCCGTAATGTTGTTGTCTGTGCGCTCGCAAGGTTTCACCCTTTCCACCAGCGGTTCTTTATCACGTCTATGGTACGTTCGTGAGCTTTGTCCAGCATAATGACGGAGTACCGCTTTGTCTCTCAGGATAGCATCATGGCTATTGAGCAACGCGGATTGGGCGTCCGAAGCACCCGCTCAATTTCGCCACGGTGAAACACGGACTGGAAAATGGCCATATCTGTGGGAGCTCGTGGTAAACTGTGCGACCATTCTGCCGTTCTGCTGGTGGATTTCGAGGTAGTGTAATTCATGGCTGATTTAACACCATGCTTTCGTTTGTATTCTCTCTGTGTCCTCCTGGCCCTTTGTTCCCGGAACCACTGTCTAGTGCTTTGCGTCGGGTCCTCGAATGCGAAAACAACGTAAGCGAAGTGCCCGCGCAGAACAGGATCGAACAGGAAAAGATCCCGCCAGATCTCTGCCAGTATTTGGGGAGGGTTGTGGTAGACGTCGCCCATACCAAAGTCCCCGATGACGACTCGATCATAGTTATGGTAACGGCAAATAAGAAGAGCGCCACGGATCTTTTCTCTCATGATAACTTTGTCTCGTATGCGTGAGTACCTTGCGCCATTGTACGTTGCCCTGGGCCGTCGTAGAGGAGTCACTGAGATAACAGGCAAGTAGCGTGGCGGTTCAATCGGTTCATGTTTATCCCGAGGACCGGTGTGGACCAAGACATTGTTAGAAAAAATGCCGCCAGTGGCGGAAATCGGATATTGGTACGTATGGGGCTCATCTGTCCGCGACATGGTGAGTGTTTCACGGAGATTGCTTCGATTACACAGATCCTGCTCGTAACTTGGGGGATCGGCCGGGTGAGAACCGGCAGGCTGCCACTTGTAGGCCGCGGAGATGAACGCAACCCGGACTCTCCCGCCAGAACCGGCTTGATCAGCTTCGCTGGCTGTGTCGTCCATAGCATTTGAGATAGCAATCATGACTGGATCGCCGACCACAACTCGGAAGACTGGGGGGTGCGTGCTCTGAGTAGTGCGACTTATGACCAAGTCGGTCGTGGGGTTGGCGTAGCCGACGGACCACGATGGAAGCACAGGAGCACGTGGCGGTATGAGGCTCTTGGCGAGAGCACCGACCTGGCGGGACATATCTGAAGACCCCATGTTGAAAGAGCCGTTGAGTGAGATTGAAGAGATTCGTGCGAAGAAATGGATGCTATTTCGTTGTGGTGAGTGCGTATCGAATGACACAATAAAGCCCAGTCGACCGACTTTATATTCCCAGCCTTCTATTCAATAGTGTCATTTCAGCAGTGTTATTTGCGGTGTTCATTCATGAGTGTTAGTCATGAGTGTTGTTCAGGAATCTTCGTCGGCGGTGTTCGTTCAAGTGTCCGTTCAGCAGTGTGCGACCGATCCTCACGACGGTGTGAGCAGTCTGTCTCGCTGAGAACGCTTCCCATCTTGAACCGCAACGTTCACTTGTCCATTCTGTCCCCTCTCGTTTTCTGTTCCCAAGTCAACCCCGTTCTCTCGTGCAAGTTCAAGGCCGCGCCCGGCAGTGCCGACAACACTGCTTGCACCAAGACATGTGGCGGCATGCTCAGCTGCAGCCAGGTAGAGACGCTTGGGGAGCAGGATTGGCGCAAACACTCGTTCGCGTGGTCAAGCGAAAACAAGGCTGGTGAATTTCTATGGACCTGCCTACATATGTTAACGCTGGCAGTGGAAACATCATTTAGTCGCCAACGAGCTGTGGAAAGCCTTCACTGGCCACGAGTGCGAGAGCCAGATATATGTCAAGAACTTAGGTCTCTGCATATCTTGTTCGACCGAGTGAGCATTTGATTTGTGTAGCCTTAGAGTAGTTACCTATGAATCCATTGCGTTGGCTGGTAGCCAAGCTATCGTAGCTACAACTTACAAGTCAAGTGTGCGATTTCGACTTTCCCGGACGCCGAACCTAGGCCTGGATCTTTCCAGCACCGCGCTCAACAGAGCGTCCGTCTCTCAATGGAACGCGGCGAAATCCACTACTGGGCATATCACGATACTGAAGCGCGAAGTATCGGGGAATCCCGGGATACAGCCATTTGCCAACATTGGGCGTCGCGCGGCTCAGCGATGTATCATTGACGACACTTGTCTGGAGGTGTTGCCGAATTTTATCGTGGAAGCATGACGCATCCATCTCTCTCGGGACTTTCTGATTAACAAAGGCGCTGTGTTTTCTTTTGTGAGAAA
Organism: Claviceps sp. LM454 group G7; assembly: GCA_018360575.1. Lineage (NCBI taxonomy): Eukaryota > Fungi > Ascomycota > Sordariomycetes > Hypocreales > Clavicipitaceae > Claviceps > Claviceps sp. LM454 group G7. The sequence continues at coordinate 28,296 of SRQL01000278.1, forward strand.
TTTTGCACAACATATTTCGTTAGCTTGATGAGCGAGCGCCATCGCCCACGAGGTGAGATGTCGCGATCTTGGTGAGTGAAGCCAATTTTGGTTCCGCATTCAAGGGCAGGGCAATTCCCTCCTCAATTGCGTTACGCGCGACTGGTTTTCCTGTTGATAGAGCTCTCCAGATTCGATTCCTCGTGTAAGGCACGGTATGTTCGCTTTTCCGAGGGTTTCAAAGGCCGTTTTTGTGTCGCCGTCGCTGCTGAAAGTTGATCAGTCGACAGTGATCCATGGATTGGTACGCGGACGACAGTCATTTAGCACAAAACGAGATGTACAATGGGGTCTCAAAAATCTTAGAACGAAATCCACTAATCACGTCGTGTGATGTAATGATACCCCGTAGAGTACCCCTGTTATAAGCTTTAAAATTTGGCTCCGGAATCCGGATTGAGAAGGAATCCCTATATGTATCTCAGGAACAATTTTTGCTGGAGGATTGGAGTCCACCAAAACCAACAGTTCTCCCAAGGGTTTATCACTATCGGTTGTTTGTTCTTCCATCTCCGATGGCTTCGTGTATATAAACTCTTCACCTTTCCCCTCTTCTTAGCTTAGAACTCCACTGCGTTTTACTTGAATTCAGTCATGTTTGCTTCTCCTCTTGTCTGAGTCTCGTGGGGTCCGGTTTGGGCTGCCACTGACTCTCTCTTTTGTTGGTGTCCAGTGTACAGTATCACGTCTTCGATACTGGCACTATGTGATCCACCATTTCCCTTCTCTTTTCTGATTGTTGATAACTTCACTGAACGCGGACTAATGACGGTCTACAACGACATCGCGACTCAAGCCTCTGCGCTAGCACTGAAGGCATATGGCATTTCGACAAAAGAGGTAGGCTCGCTTACATTCATCCCTATGAGCACTGTTAATCACATCTTCACAAACGCCGTCAACCTAGCTGCGGGTTCAACCTCAAGACCAGCCCATGATTATCAAGAAATCACTTGGTAAAAGATGCACCAAGATCGGGACTGCCAAAGAAGCAGACTCCGGAAGTCAAGGGAATTGTACTTTAAAGGTGCGCAGCGATCGCTACGGACGAGCGAAAACCTGTGCGAATCTCGGGTATACTGTATCTCCGACTACAGTTCGACGCATTCTACTTGCTCGTGGGCTAAAGAAGACGAAGCCAACGAGACAGCCTGGCTTGACAAAGAAGATGTGCGATGATCACCTTGCGTGGTGTTTGCATAGCCCATAAAGACTGCGCCTTGGAAGATTGGAAGAATGTAATCTGATCTGACGACACCTCATTAATCATCCTACCTAGGTGCGGCAGTTACCGAGATTTGCGTAACAAGGATGGAGGGTTTTTGCGACCTTGTATCCCCGAGCAATGGTGAGTCAGGCGTGATATCCTAAGAATTCATGTTCTGGGGCTGCTTTTCTTGCGACAAGAAGGGTAACATCTATTGCTGGGGGGTCTGCTGCCGTCCTCTACCCCTCCAAACAATACACGGGCTCCTTCTTGTCATAATAAGAGAAGCAGCCCCAGAACATGAATTCTGAGGCATCTCGCCATTGTTTGCAACTCCAAGATCGCGGGAACCTCTCATCTTTACCACTCAAAACTTGGTAACTGCCGCGCCTGTGTAGGAGGATGATTGAGGTTTCACCGGAACAGATCACATTCTTCCAATCTTCCAAGGTCCTGTCTTTATGGGCAAAACGCGACGCAAGGCTACAGACCTGAGGCGAACATCCCTCATCTTCTTCAACCCAGGCTCCTTCGCTGGCTTCGTCTTCTTGAGCCCACTTGCAGGTTGAATGCGCCAAACTGTAGTCCGAGATACGTTGTACCCAAGCTCGCTCGGGTCGCCGGCATGATTCGCACAGGTTTTCTCTCGACCGTAGCGATCGTTGCGCACCTTCGAAAGTGTTATTTCCTTAACTTCCGGAGTCTGCTTCTTTGGCCGGCCTGATCTAGGTGCATCTTCCACCGAATCATAATTTATAGTCATGGGCCGGTCTTGACGGTTGAACCCGCAGCTATGTAATGATGTTTGCGAGGATGTGATTGACAGTGCGTACTCCCCTTCCCTCTCAAGCACCTGCCTACATTCCCCTGACGCCTGTACCGTCTTGAGTTGCGTACCTGGGTGCCTAATTTAGGTACTCCGTCCCGAAAGTGCGGCCATTATTTCTCCCCTTATTGCCAAGTTCTATTGAGTTGACTTCTCAATCTCATACCATCTCTTCTGTTCCTCTCCCCTGGACCCCATCCTCTCATGAGTCCCATCTCCAACTCGACCCCTTTGACCCACTCAGCAAGTCGCGCAGAGCCTTTTCGACCACATGCATGGCTCATGCCAATACCATGTCATCGTCTAAGCACTAAGCTACGCCGTCATCAACTTTCGTACAAACTTTAAATCAACCGCCGACTGGACTCAATGGGAAAAAGATGTTCAATTCGTCTATTTGTCTAGTATAGACGACGAAGAAGGAAATGAACCTCTCTCAGCAGCTGTCCATCCGTGAACGACAAATGCTTACGGGAACTTGGAAGGCACTGCCCGCCGTGCCCTAGGATTCTTCGCGAGTTTAAGACCGCTAATCCCATGGGCCGGCAATGAGAAGCTATTAACATTAGAAGCCGTTAGGTTTCAGCTGTGAAAAAATAGAAGTAACCGGAATCAAGCGCCAAGCAACGGAATGTACTGATAGATACTGCTATCCTTTCTGTTGTTGCCAATACGGTCCAAAGGCTTCACCCTGCCCCTCCTCACCAGCTTTTCTTCATCACGTTTCTCATGATAGCACCATGGCTAATGAGCAACGCGGATCGGGCATCTGAAGCACCCACAAAATACAGAATTCTCACATATGGATCGGAGCTGTCTGGCTGTCCATTGGCAGTAGGTTCATAATACATAACAAGTTAATAATACCGGCATAAAATGCTCCCTAGTTCAAGGCCATGCCCTATTCGCCAAACATGGACGAACAAAAGCAACTCAGGAGTGCTGAGGCCGTAAGCGCTAAAAGAGGTAAAACAGATTACCAAGCATGACTGAGGTTCCACGAGTTATTTTGTACATAAAGTGGAGCCATGTTCGAGGCATTGTTCGAGGAACTTAGACAAGACATGATCAGAATCCCATAAAATAACAATATCATCAACATTCACCCAAATAACCTTCTTCCATCAGATTACATAGTAAACCTGACACGGCCACACGGTACACCCCACCAAATTCGCTAGACGACGATCAATATTGAGCAAGGTCAATTCATCAACCATCAACAACACAACGATCTCATCGATTTTGGCTTTCGGGCATCGATGATCGTGTTCTATCGTCATCATGTCCCTCATTATCCTTCCGTCGAGTTGTACAACAAATGGTCTTTGCGAGTAGAATGCGCCAGATGTCGACGAAGTAACCTTCATCAAACACTTACTACGCCGCACCCAGGCGAGCCCTCCACAGTACTTTATCCGACTTCCGCCACTGGCGCCATTTTCTCTCAGAATGTTTTGGTCAATACCGGTCCTGGGGACGAATATGAAGCGTTCGAACCGCCAAGCTACTTGCACGTTATCTCGGTGACTCCATTAAAGGTCCAAGGATAGAGGCACTATATACACTATGTACTCAAACGAATGTGACGCAAATATGATGAAAAGATCAATGGCGCTCTTCGCATTTGCCTCTATCACAGGTGTAATCGAGTAGTCATCGAAGATTTCGGTCTGGGCAGCATCTACCGCAACCTCCCTCCCCCCAAAGAACTGGCGGAGATCTGGCGGGATCTTCTTCTGTACCTTCTTGAGGTGCGTAACTAGGTGGCTAATTAGTAATGAGGTAGGTACTCCGTCCCCAAAGTGCGGCTATTATTCCCCCCCCTTATTGTCAAGTTCTCTTGAGTTGACTTCTCATACGTAGTACATCCATCCCTTTCTGGTCTTCTCCCCATTCTCTTAAGAGTCCCATCTCCAACTCGGCCCACTTGATTCCTTCAGCAAGAAGCGCAGAGCTCTTCCAACTACAGTCTACATTCATGGCTCATGTCATCGTATAAACACTAAGCTACGCCGCTACGCCGCCATCAACTTTCGTACAAATGTTAAATCACCCGTCGACTGGACTCAATGGGGAAAAGATGTTCAATTTGTCTATTCATCTAGTATAGACGACGACAGAATGGAATCCCTTTCAGCAGCTGTCCATCCCTGAACGATAATTGCGCGCGAGAAGGCGCTGCCCGAGGACATTGCGCGAGTTTCAGACCGCTAAGCCACGAGCCGGCAATGAGAAGCCATCAACATTGGAACCCGTATAAATTTCAGCTGTAACAAAGAGAAGCATGGTGACTCAAGCGTCAAGCAACATATTGTACCAATCGATACTGCTATCCTTGCTGCTGCTTCCAAATTCCAACATGGTGTCACGGTCCAAAGCCTTCATCCATGATCCTCCACACCAGCTTTTCTTCATCACGTTTCTCATGATAGCACCATGGCTAATGAGCAACGCGGTTCGGACATCCGAAGCACCCGCTCAATCTCGTCCGAGACTCCGGGTGGAACACGGACAGGAAAACGGCCACGTCCGTGGTGGCGCGTGGTTTGACTTTACTGTGCGACTGTTCAACCATTGACCTATCGCCGAATGCCGAGTCCTTGGGTACCAGGTAGGTACCTAGGTACCTGGTAGGAAAAAATGGTGGATAGGGGAAGAGGACACAAACAACCAAGATCCTCTCAGGATCCCCACGAACGACAAAGAGAGATAAACTGTCAAGTAGACGACGAGGACGACAAACAACATACGATCCAGGGATCGACTGAGCACCAAAAGACGAGAACTGAAATGAGATTAATTATCTAGGTCCCGCAAGAAACGATCGAGGTATCTAGACACATCCAAGGTTTTGTCTGATACTTGGGAGCAGGAGCAACGAATAATAAGCGAGGAGAGCTCGAATCCATCACGATAGCATCATGGCTATTGAGCAACGAGGATCGGGCGTCTGAAGCACCCGCTCAATTTCGTCCGGGTGAAATACAGACTGGAAAAGGGCCATGTCCGTGGGAGCACGACTGTGCAAATATTCTGCCGTTGTCCTGGTAGATGCCGAGCAAGTGCCTTCTGCGGTCGATCTGCGTTTTAAATTTCTTCGCAGTAACCCGTCCCAGTGATACTGCGTGGTGCTCTGGGTCGGGTCTTCGAATGCAAAAATGACGCATTCGAACTGCCCGCGGAGGACAGGATCGAGCAGAAGAAGATCCCGCCAGATCTCCGCCAGTTCGTTGGGAGGGTTGCGGTAAATGCTGCCCAGACCGAAATCTCCGATGACTACTCGATTACACCTGTGATAGAGGCAAATGCGAAGAGCGCCATTGATCTTTTCTCTCATCGTATTTGCGTCACATTCGTTTGAATACATAGTGTATATAGTGCCTCTATCCTTCACCCGGGGCCGTCGTAGTGGGGTCACCGAGATAACGTGCAAGTAGCTTGGCGGCTCGAGCGCTTCATATTCGTCCCCAGGACCGGTATTGACCAAAACATTCTGAGAGAAAATGCCGCCAGTGGTGGAAATCGGATAAAGTACTGTGGAGGGCTCGCCTGGGTGCGGCGTAGTAAGTGCTTGATAAAGGTTACTCCGTTGACACAAATCCTGCTCGTAACTTGGGGGATCGGTTGGGTGAAAACCGGCAGGCTGCCACCTGTAGGCCGCGGAGATGAACGCAACCCGGACTCTCCCGCCAGAACCGGCTTGATCAGCTTCGCTGGCTGTGTCGTCAATAGCATTTGAGATGGCAGCCATGACTGGATCGCCGGCCACAACTTCAATGACTGGAGGCTTTGTGCTCTGGGTATTGCGAGTTATCTCCAGGTCTTTCGTCGGGTTATTGTATTTGATGGAGCATGATGGAACTACATTGGGCGGTATGACTATGGAGTTCATGGTGAAAGTTCAAAGAGCCGGTGAGTGAGACTGAACGGATTTCGGACGGAGAGCTGGATGCTTTTTCGTTATGGCGATTTTGATGTATGAGACGATAAAGTCCATTCGACCGACTTTATATATTCCCAGTCTTGCTGCTTGCATTCAACGGTGTCATCTTGGCAGTGTTCTTTGCTGTACTCGGAAGAAGTGTTCGTCAAGAGTGTTCGTCAGGAGTGTTCGTCAGAAGTGTTCGTCAGGAGTGTTCGTTCAGCAGTATTCGCGCGGTTTGCCTCGCCGCGAACGCGCCTCGTTCTGAATTTGAACGTCCACTTGTCCATTCTGTTCCTAAATCAATAATGCCGACGATATCCCCTGCACCGATACTTGTGGCGGCCTGCTGTTTGGTCAAGATACTTCGGCGTTCGCGAGGCTGCGTGAACACAATATGCGTGCCGTTGCATGTGTTCGTCTGTATGTCTGTTAATCCTCTCGAGTTGCTGTGGAATTTTCATTGGGTCGTGAACGAACTCTGGAACCCTAAACCCCATCAAACATGGTTCCTCGTGCGAGGCGTCGTATGCTGTTCCAATGGCTTCAAAGGGCGTTCTGGTGTCTCTATCGCTGCTGGAAATTGATGGGATTGGTCATAGTTTGATAGTTTGATAGTTTTGATTGTCGCCGGCAGTGGGGCGCAGCGCGCCCCTCCGCATAGCCTCCCTTGGGGCGAGTAGACGGTCTAAGGCTA
>SRQL01000279.1:0-34985 GCA_018360575.1 Claviceps sp. LM454 group G7
TTTGAAGCTCTTTATGTCACTTCAAGTCACAACCAACGAGCGAGGGGGATGTGGGACCCGCGACATGAAGTGAGCCTCTCCGACGTTAATGGGATATGATCTGTGTACATTAGGTACATAAAATGCTGTTCCCCCCATTCTTCTTCTTTCGCATACTCAATCAAGAATAATGACGGTACACATTCATCCTGCAGGGCGACCGAATCAGCTTCCGCATGTGTAGCAAACCCGGCTTTAAATACGGAGTACGGAGACGACACTGCCCAAGACGCCCAGTCAAGGTTGGGCCCGGCGTGGCGCGCTGCTACGGAGTGATGCTGCCTGGCTCGGCGACAGCCGCTGACCCCTTGCCGGTTGCATGATCATCGTCCCCGCACAGAACGGTACATCTGTAGGTATCTATAGGTGCCTACGTACATAGGTATGTACATACCTACCTACTGTACTCCGTGGCAATGAAGCAGGCAGCGGCACCACGCAATACGCAATTCGCGATAAGCAATACGCAATGAGACCTACGTACTTCGTACGTAACAGCGCAACAAGACAATACGCAACGAAGTGATACGCAACATGCAGTTCCTTCAATGCCGCTTGGCTGGCAGCACTGACGGTTCATCCGGCTGCAAACCGAGTGGTCCACCCTAGCTTCTACTGCTTCTAACTTCTGAGTGACTGAGTCCCGTCACGAGTTGTGTCCAAAGTCGCTGTTTCGGCTGAGAAAATACCTGAGGCTTAGCCAACCTAGTCCGCCGCCAGCAGCCGCTTCTCGTTTTGTGCAACCGTGAAAAAGCGCGTCGTGGTCGTGGTCGTCGTGAAGACGCAGAGTGTGGACTGTCCGACTGGCGGCGTCTTTGTGGAGTTGTGAGCGTGGCTTGGTGGCAAGTATGCTGCGTCATTTGCCATTTGCCATTTGCCATTTGCCAATTGCAAATCACCATTCGACTGCGATAGATTGAAAAGGCCAAGTGAAATTGGATAGTCGCGATGATGAGGACGGTGCTGGTGATGATATTATGAGCATAACGATGGCATCTCTGCCCGGATCAACATGACCAAATCCATGGGACTGGTGCCCGCCGCTGCCCGGGACCCCAGCAGAAACCCCGTGCCGAGGAAAGCTTGGCATGCGCTGGCAAGAACACCATGGCTTTCTCGGCAGGACTGGCCGCAAGCTAGCCGAGTGGACAGCCCCTTGTTGGTGCGTCGCCCGTTGTGATGCATCGTGGATGGGCCGGGATGGCACATTCAGCATGGTGCGCTGTGCGCTGTGCGAGGAGAGGAGAAGGCTGGATCGTCATTGTTGCAGTGGGTGTGCTGTTTCAGAGTCGAGGGGTGGCAAGCTGAGGGAACACATAACAAATGTCTTATCTCCTGCTCGGCCAGGCCTTGCCCGTCAAGGATTGAAACAACCACTTGGCGGTGATGGGAATGACGAGGAGAGAGGCAATCGAAAGCCGCGCTCCCTTTTTTCTTTTCTTTCCTTTCCCTGACGACCCTTTGGGCCTTTGGTGACCCTTTATTTAGTTCCCCGTTGTTCTCCATCCTATCGGTTCCAGCACCGGCGCTGGCTACGCTGGGGTCCGTAGCAGCCGAGCAGCCGAGCACCCGACTTGTTTCGGGCAGAAAGTGGACGTGAACAGGAGTGAAGCATTTTACTTACGATGCGTCCGTCCCATCGGCCGCTCATGCCATCGGCCATCCATTACGGAGTACGGCGCTGCACTAGCGGCGGCCCCCACCAGCGCCCCTGTGGCTTCGTCCCCGAGAGTGGCAGTTTTGGGTAGGTACCTATGTATGTATGTACATAGTACCTACATATGTACTCCGTACGGGCCATTCTGCGCAGATTGTGCTGTACTACTGTAGGTAGGCTGTAGGTACACCGTACAATGGTACATGCGTACATACAGCCCACTGTACGGAGTAGATACTTACGGAGTTCATACATCCATAGTGCTTGGCCGCCTGAGAGAAGAAGATAGGTACTGTACCTGATGGCTGGGCCTGCTGCGTGTGCCTGACGTTTGTGTGCGTTGCCGCGGGTCGTCCCTTCCTCCGTGAGAGTTCTGGCCATGTCATCCGGCCCACCAGCTGCAAGCCAGTCCACGACGGCCAGCAGAACGGCAGGAGCAGGCTACGTGATCCTTGGCGCTGCTGCTGCCCGCACTGCGCTGCACTTGCCTGCTATCAACGATCATTACAGCGGCCAGCCTACGGAGATGTACATACATACATATGTGCTCCGTACATACTCCCGTACATACATAACTCCGCCCGCAGTGTGCACTGCGTCTCCCCAGCTGCCCCAGCTGCCCCCGCCTGCTCCCGGGCTGCAGCCGGCCTGCCCCCGGCCAGCCTCCCCCAAGCCACGTATGTACCCGCCGGCTGCTATTTCCCTTGGGCCCCCACGTTCCCGGGACCTTGGCTTCGTTCGTCGTTCGTCGTTCGTCGTTCGTGCTTTGTGCTTCGTGCCCTCGTGCCTTCGTGCCTCGTCGTGTTCTGGTGCGGTCTCTTGTTCTTCTTCGCGCCCTGCCCTTCCGTCGCGCTTTTCCTCCCTCGTAACTAGTTGCCTCGAAGCGTCTCCGCCAGCATTCAGGCTTTCACTCGCGCATCCGGGCCATTCGGACATTTCCTCGCCAGCAGCAGGAACAGCAGGAGCACCAGGAAGCAGCATCAGCAGCCACTGGCCAGAGACACGACTTGCAACCACTTGGCTTCGTCCCTTGCCCTTCGCTCGCCAGGTCCGCTCACCGCGAGTTTGCCATTCGCCAGTCCGGGAAGAACAGGCTGTCGCTTGTGAGTTGAGTCGTGACTGACAGACATCTCATCCCGCACATCAAGTCTGTCTCCAACTTCGACTTCAACCCTTCGACTTGACTTTTCCGTACTCGCTCCACCGCTCTCTCTTGCAACACCACCGCGAGGGCGCTTGCATTTCGGAGACGCCTGATCCGGATCATCACCAGCGCTCGTCCGGCCCGCACATTTTTTTTTCTGCTTCGTGTGAAGCCAACTCGCACTCGCAATCCGACTGCCGTCTGGCTCCCAGGTGCGATTTTGGGACTTGTCAGATCCCGCCATCCTCCGCTGCAGTTAGTACTGCGCACACGACTGCAAGCCTACGGCTCACGGCTGCAAATACCGGCGGGTGGACCGGCTTTCTGCTTTTGTTGCCTTTTGACGGAGTCTGCGTGACACACAAAAGTCTGCAGCGCAACCGGATAGACGGCAGGCAACGTCAACTTGGCACCATCTCATCTTGTTTTCACAAGACGCGACGAGACCGGGATTAGACGGGAAGCCTTGACCAACCACCTACACTCGGCCGGAATCTTGGTTTGGCGAAGCGAGATTTTTTGTCATCCTGTCGCATCTTGTCGCATCCTGGTTCCCTGACACTCCAGCCACTGGACACCGGGCCCTTTCGCTGATCTCTAATCCTCGTGTCAAACCGTCCGACCGACAGACTCGCATGCAGTCTTCCGTGCACGTACGTCAATTCTGTTTATCCCGACGCATCTGTCGTCACCTCCAAAACAATACCTCTCCCTCAAATAAAATTAGAGTCGAACGATTTTCAAAACTTTTCGCGACTTTGCGCAAACAAAATTCATTCTTGCTGACATCCTGATGCACGTGTAGTCGAGCCACTGGTAAAAAAGACCACGAACTTGTCAGTATCTTCTGAGCGCACGCGTACCTCGTCATGGCAGATCTGTCACACAACCCATATGCTCGATCACCCAATCCATCTACAAGGTCATATGACTCTTCATCAGTTTCCTCTGCCACTTCGCCAAGACCACCGTCACGTTACTTGGGAGGGTTACTTGGTGCCACCGCGCGACCGAACGCAGCCTCAAGTCCGCAATCTCTTGGTATGGCTCCGCTCCCTCCTGTCAATCAGGGATTTTCTCCCTACGGCTCCGTCATGAGTCGGGATTCTCTTGCCTCTCCAGAGTCGGGTATGAACGGCCATGGTCTCAATCATGGGCACATGCCCGGGACTCCCGGTAGCCAGGGCCAGAAAAGGGCGTACCGTCAACGGAGAAAAGATCCAAGCTGTGATGCGTGCCGGGAACGAAAAGTCAAATGCGATGCAACGGAGATGACCAGCTGTTCTGAGTGTTCTAGTCGAAACGTTAAGTGCCAGTTTACCAAGGAAACCAATCGACGAATGTCATCCATCAAGCAGGTTCAAGATTTGGAGAAGCAGCTTGAGCGGGCTAGGCGAGATAACGCAAACCTGCGCCGGCTCCTAGACGGCCAAAATGGGCACGTCGAGATAGACTTTGAGGCAGCAGATGACCATGTCAGTCAGCTGCCGACAATCGGCTCCGAGCCAAACCCACGAAAGCGCATCGCTCCCAAACATGATTTAGCAAGAGCCCGGGCGAACGCGCGCAACTTTTCAAAGGGGCTATGGAAACCCCCTGCTCCTCATCGCAACTCAGCCGCCATGTCTCTTGATTTCCCCCCACCGGAATTACCCCCGCAGAATGTAGCAGAACGTTTGTTGCACTGCTTTTGTCTCTCGGCTCATACCATGTTTCCCATTGTCCATATGCCGACGTTTCGGTCCATCATAGACGACATGTATCGTTCTGATGCTCCTCGCATCCCGCCGGCAGCCTACAGCTTATTCTTTGCTATCCTTGCAGCGGGAAGTCTGTTCAGTCCCGACCCCCCCACGACGACAACTTTCTATCGGCCTGCCGAACTACTGGAATCGGCTCGCAAAATGCTGGATCCATGGAATAACCATTCCAGCCTAGACCATGCTCGGGCGCTGGTCCTCATTGTCATTTGTCTGAACGAAATGAACCTCAAATCCGCCGCTTGGAGCTGGCTGGGAAATGCGGTTCGAGTCGGTCAAGACCTCGGGCTTTACGCCGAGACTGGGTCTTGGTCAGCCATTGAAGGGGAAATGCGCCGCAGGACGTGGTGGGCTATCTATATCCTCGACCGAACCATGGCTACGGAAATGGGCCATCCTTTCCTTATAAACGATGCCGACTGCGATGTTTCGTTGCCGTTGGCGGTTGACGACCAGTACTTGCAAAAGGACGGGCCGCGGGTGCCAGGAGGTGCCGAACCGCTGACGCATTCGCTCTTGGCCGTCATTCACGTTGTGCGATCGTACACAGCACTCATTGACGCAGTGGAGAGGCCGGTGCTGTCGGGCTCTCAGCTGGCCACGTTCGACGCCCACTTCAAGCAGTGCCTCAGTACTTTCCCCCCTGCTTGTGATCCCGCGAGCACGGTCGCATTGGCGCCTCATTTCCTGGCACCCTTGGCCTATCTTTTCCACGCCCGGTTACTTCTTCATAGGCAAAATCTGTCGCCTATGTATCCTCCCGAGGTCCGCCTGGCTGCGGTTGAGACGTGCACTCACGTGGCCTTGGAGACGGCATCGCTTATAAGCCGCACCCTATCTGCGGCTGACGGAGCCACGGCTTTGCTCACCAGCCACATTTTCCGCTCAACGCTCTTCCTTTTGTTGACCGGCTATCTCGACCACGCAAGAACGTGTATCCGAGCGTTGGCCTCTATCGATGCTCGACGAGATGTCACCTTGTCCTGCGGTCGATTCCTCGCCTTCTTCATCACAACGTTGAGCAGCAAACGTGTGGAGCACGCCAACTATCTAAGCCATAGGTCTCCTAGCGACCAAGCCGCGTTGATCGTCTCTCTCAGCCAAGATGAGGAGCTTCTTGCTTACGTCTCTGCTGATGTGCAAGCCTCTCCCAATCGATCTTGGCTTTGGTCAAGTCAGGACCGCGACGCAGTGCCAAACGCCCAGCAGCATTACCATCCCCACGCAAACGGCTTATTCAGCTCCGAGCAGAGAACCGGCTTGACTGAGGAAGAGCGCGGGGAGTGGATTGGCTGGGCGCGGTTGGAAACCATGGCGCGGGACATGGTATCGGCGAATCCTTCTTGGGCGCCGAGTATGCACCCTGCCGCTTCGGGACAGCCTCTGCCGCCCCCTTCCAACATGAACCCGCATTCGCAGATGAGGGGAGAGTCTCCTCTTGCCAAGGTCGACATGCCTAGGCTTCCGGAGCCGAGGTATGCCGGGCATAGGGAGGAGGTTAGTCCTAGCGCATCGAGGCGAGGCACGGAGAGAATTAGCATCGCCAACATTATATGAGCTTTTATGGGTAGCTAGCTTCAATGGATCATATGAACATCATACGAGCGGCTCTCTATGCGCCAACATATGAATGGCTACAATCTACGCGCCAAGATCATATGTATAGCTACAGTATATGTCTATAGCTTCAGTAGGATGGACATCGGTGGGGATCGTTCTCTTTGATTTTTTTTGTTTCCATTTTCCCCCATCTCCTTTTGTCAATTGGGGGTTTTTTTTTGCAGCACACTACCATCCATGCATCTATGTTTTTGATACAATGGTCGACTCTATTTAGAGCACCAACTCTCTGGCATGGTATGGCTGGCAGCGATTACTTACTTGGTTGGCATGATTCTGATTGACAGAGCTTGGAGATACCACGGGGCTTGCATAGGGCTAGCTAGCTATGTTTTGATTTTGTATTGAATGTGTTTCTACTTGATGCACTGGTAACGTGCGTGATGTGGCTTACGCTTTGTGCCTGTGTACTATATAATGGGTTTGAGGGAGGGGAGGGGGGGCTAATTATCGTCTTAAGCTGTTAATGGGACGCGGTATTGCATGCGCTTGGCTTGTTGTGCACTGATTTCCTGCTGCCCTGTTAGGTACATTTCATCATGCCTATTCGTTCTTAGCTGTACGAAATGACTTGCTACTGGCGGGCGATTGAAATTGTATCGCTCGCCAGTACTCCTGTGCACCCTCCCGGACTCAGGGCTGTAGTCATACCCAGCCACGACATCCAATCACAATCAAACTTCCACGTCTACTATGACATAAGTTTTTGCAGTCGTCATCGTCGTCGTCGTCATCATTGTGGTAATGGCCGATGTTGCCGTATGTTTTCAACACCTTGATTGGCCTGATAACACTAAGAAAGAGACGAGCCGAACTCGAATGCAGAATGTTATTCACGGTGAGTGGAGGCACCACAACCTCTTTGATTGCACAACTTGCACAGATTTTTTACCTTTCGATCGATTCTGTCGCGGGCTGATACGCAACATGACGGCGAAGATCACTCCGGAACGCTGGCTGGAGTTGGAGACTTGTGATACATACATGAAACGGCAATAGCAGTGGTGCGTATGTATTCATGTTCTCAGGAAAGAATGTGAACGGTGCTATGTACGAGGAAAGAATTGGCGCGGAAGGGAAGAATAGTCTCAGGCACATATTATGTATGGAGGAGCGATACCGATGAGGGACCATGGGTGATTAATTGGCGGCAACTTGCCACAGTACGCCCCTTCACCTCACACATTTTTTCTGACGAGACTGTGGCCACGAAGAAGTGCGATTCACACTTCGCATTTGCCTTCGTATCTAGTGTACTGAGCCCCTTCCGGTGTCCACGAACGAGCACAGCTGCTTTCAATTCTGACCAGCTCGGGAGCAGCAGAGCGCAATTGGTCAACACTCGGATACATCCACGGCGAGTCGCGCACATACTTCGAGAAGTCAAAATGGGCGCGTTGAGAAATTAGTGTACAATGAATGCCACGAACGGGCGCTTGAAGATTACTCCCACTTGGGTTGTAACTGGCTTCTCCGGCGGCCGCCCTGAACATGTATGTACACCAATTTCTCCACATGCGCGTTGTGAAACGGTTGCGCGACTCGTGCGGATATATTCATCGTGTTGACCAATTTCGTTCGGTTGCTCCTGCGCTGGACTGAATCAAAAATTGGTCCTGTGCGTATAAAACTCGTTGCTGTAGTGCAATCTCCGTCACAGGACAGTGGCGAGCCGTGCACCGACGCCCAGAGGCATCTTGTTTTCCAAGCAAGACTGTCTGCCACGAGTTCCCAGAATGAAGGTACAGAGATTAGAGATCTAGCTTGCGCAGGGATTTGCCCGTCTCGAGCGCTTCTTGAAAGCTCTGCACAAAGAAGAGGAAGACAGATTCAGTGCGCAAGCTAAACCTTGAGGCAGACTGATTGTTGGAGGGTTCGAGGTTCGAGGTCTAGTGACAAATATGGCGTGCTTTGTCGCTACGACCATCGACATGGAAGCGAATAGGCCCGAGCTGTCGACGCTTTAGGTGGCATACCTATTATATATGTACACTCTCATCATGGAGAAGCAGTCGGCCAAGTGCAGAAGCCAAGCACTTACCCTCTTTCCATGTTCGAAGGGTGTCCTATTGCAGGCTTTGGAAGGTTTGATACTTCGACCAGTCAACAACACCACTTCAGTCAACTTCTATGTGGGACGTACCCTAATGTGGCATTCTGTGACACTCTGGGTACGCAAATTTTACCTATGTAGTCAGCAGTCATGAATTTGTTGTGTATGTATTCCCGTTCCTGCTCGGAACGTCTCGGATGATCTCTGTCGATGTGAGCTACCGAGTAAGTCTGTGCGCTAACGCATTTGTCGATGAAGAATTGCGTCGGCGCCTGGCTGTGATTTATCGGAACTTGAGGCGATGGACTCTGAGGCGTTGAATTGGGTTTTGTGAAGGTGCGAGGCGTGATGGGAAGATGGAGGTGATTCACGATGTCGTCTTTGAAGTTTGGATTGAAAACTCTTTAGGGGCACGCAGCACGCTAACATCCATATATCACGTGGCCGTTTCCATCTTTTTGACGTGCTTTTATTTTACACGTGACAGTGTGGCCACAAGTCGTAAGTGGCAGCATGCTTTCACCTTGGGACAAGCAACATCACCAGCCAGATGATAGATCTCGACAGATCTTCTGGGGCCGCGCCCACTCGACCAGATGCACTGCGATGCTTCTCAACACGACAGCCGCATCGGATCCCCCCAGAGCGTTATAGTGGCATCGTTTTCCAGTTCTCGGGAAGCGCACCGGCCACCATCGGACGAGACGCCGGTCGCAACCGCGTCGCGAAGAGTGAAGTTTTCCGCGCCCACGCTTCTTGAAGTCATTGGAAAGAGTGAATCCGGGCCCGGAGGCAAAGCTAGAGAAAGGCTGCTTGGTCAACAGCCGCGCCATGTGCGCGGTACACACACTTCAATTTTCACGACGCGGTTGCGATGAGCCTCGTTCATCATAAATAGCTATATGTGCTGTATATATCACAATCAATAACTCTCTTCTAGGCATTTCCTTCCTCCTTCCAAAAAGTTCCCCCACCCCGAAACCGTAAATGCTCCAACCTCCCCCTCAGCGCTCCCGCCAAAACCCCCCCATCGTCCATCTCCTCCGCCATCTGCACCGCTCTCCCCGCCCAGACTCGGCACCCTTCCTCCTCAAACCGAACATAGTAATCCAGGGCATGATTAAATGCCCGGGCCACGAACCACTCTCGCTCTACGTCCACCGTGATGTTGACGGTCTTGGCCTCGAGACTGAGTTGTGCGAAGTGGTCTAGTATGCTGAGCGCGAGAGCGTCGTTTTTGGGGAGGAGTACGTGGAAGAGGCAGCGGAGGTACTTGGCTAATTTAGCGACGTTGAAGTCTTCGAGGGTGTGGATTTCGTTGATGAGGTGCTTGAGGGTGGTGAGGAAAACTTCTGTGAGTGAGCTTGGGGTCTGGAAACATGGAGGTCTACTAGAGATACATTGCTGCTACAGCCTACTAGTATGAACAATTTAGGGGAAAGAGTCGATACCTTCTGGGGGTGTGGTTGATGACTGGAGGAGCATGTCGCCCATTGCCTTGTACGCCAGAACATTTCCAAACGGCTTTTGGCGATCGATTATGGCGCGCAGCTCTGTGAACTGGGACAACTGCATCGCCGCCTCAAAGTCATACACCAGCAGCGTGGTGTACTTCATCGTGAGATCGTCGTGCGTGTGCACATCGGACGCCAAGGGCTTGATGTGCAAGGTAGCATCGTACTCGGCGACGTGGTGCCTCAACTCCTGGTAGTGCTGAACGCGGCTGGAAGCATCTTGCTCGGTTCGCGCTTGTTTTAGGATACTCGCTGCGATGACAAAGTGGCAGCGCAGAGTCGTCAAAGCGAGCTCGACGGCTTTAGTTTGCGAAAGGGCATCGTCGGCGGGATAGCATTCTGTCAAGGCAATACAGGCGTTCAGAATGCGGGCCGTGCAGGGAGGTTGCCATTCTGAGCTTGTGAGAATGCCTAGATTGTAGGCATTCCTCCGGAACCAGTCGAGTTCCTGGACGGGGAATCGCCTGTTGACAGGATCTCTCTCTGCGTCAGAAACGGCGGATTCTGCAGCTGAGATTGATTGATTGTTAGTTTAGCATCCTTTCAGCTAGCCTCTACGATGTTGTATAAAGTCAAGTACAACTTCAACGACACAACCCTACCGATTTCAAAGAGTGAGCATGTGTCCGATGCCAAATCTGCCTCATTGACGTCCTGCATCCGTCCATACTGATCTCGCTCCGCCATCCGCAAGACGCGTATTGTACAGCGCAGCAGAAGAGGCAAGTTGACCTTTTCAGCCCCTGCCCGATGGCACGACAGCGACAAATGTTGGAGAGTACTCAGGATGAGCTCTCGGTCTGGCCCGTGACCAGCTTGACTCAATGATGCGTATAACAGCTCCTGACCTCTGTGGACATCTGACTTGCTGGCCAATTTCTGCAAGCTTTGGCAGCCGAGCTCGCGATTCTAGCTGAGCGAAGCGGCTTTCAAGCTCAAGTAATGGGTCAGGCTGACATCATCGCCACAAAAGCTGGGCATCGCGTTAGCTTCACAGTCGTAAATTGAGAGCTCGCTGCGTTTCATTCCACAGAGGAGGAGTTTGCGGAAGAACTTGTCGATGCCCCGTATGGCGGAGGTTCTGAATAGTGGGCGGAGCGCCAATTCGCACCAGAATTGAACGAGGTCGACGTGTTCCAATGTCGAGGCAGATTTTGTCATTTCCCATATCAGCTATGGGACGAAAGTTAGCACGTGAAATTATTTTTTGGGATTTATCCAGGAGCGTCTAACAGAGTGGCATAATTCCACAGTTGCAGATGGAATTGCTGTTGGCATCTGATGGTGCATTTGATTGACCACGTCGGAAAGTTCTTCGCATTCCTCATCGTGGGTGGTTTTATCCGACATGATGGAGATGCGCAGGAAGAGTATTTTCCCAACATATTGCGAGTCCAAATCAGGCTGTAGCAAGAGTTGGCTCAGGAGTTTTGCAGCGCAGGCAGGTCTTCTGCGCCTGAAGTCCTTGACATGATTCCACACTAGCGGCATAAGGTTATCCTGTGACTCAGTGGTAACTATCAAGCGTTTTAGCACCTGGAAATATTGGTCTTCATCGCACTGGCTATCAGTATCCCGCTCAACGCTACTTCTGGCTCGAAGCCACCAATGACACCACATCGGGCTGTGTCCAAGGACAGGCTGGGCCTGTTGGATGATGCTTTCAACTTGTTCTGGGTGCTCGAAAGGAGACCCGAGGAGCAGGCAACTTATCAAATCATTGCATACCGCTAGATATAGATTTTCCCCCTGGCTAGTCAACGCACCGGCATGTGAGCATAGAAGAGAATACGCTCGTTGAAGCCAGGTCAGCCCTACGTCAACGGTGTCTTTCGATATCAGATCTGAGCCGACTCTTTGCAGTATACCGGCAAGAAACTCAATCGAATCGGCATCAATCACTGTATGCAAGACAGCTGTTTTGGTGTACATATGTTCCGCTACATCAAGGCAATTCTCCTGCCATGCCTATTCGAGATCAGCATGCACCGTATCAACGTCCAAGGACCCCCCGACACCTCACAGACTCACCAGCCAGATTCGCATAGCATAGTATTTAGCTTGAAAGTTGAAGCAAACCCTGTCCTCTGCAGGCTCTTTCTCACTCCGACCCACCACGAGGTTGAGGTTGTCGAGATGTGCTGCGCCTCTCTGCAACGCCAGTCGAGCAGTTTCAAAGTTTGCATCATTGATGCTAGCCTTCACAAGAGGCACCATGAGTCCCATCATGTACGAAGCTTCCTCTGCCTGGTCACTTGGCTTATTGGAAAGGACTCGGTCTAGTTCCAAACAAAGAAAGGAGAGCAGCCACGCAGACATCAAGGCTGTATTCGCGTCCCCCGCGTCCCTCTCCATTTTGCATTTCTGCGCAGTCCAGGATATCCTTTCCCGCACACATATGTTCCAAAGCTTGCAACACTGACTGTCGAGGTGTTTGGGCCTAGTCAACTTGTCCAGCGTCGTCGGGTTGGCCAGCCAAAAGTTGACCAGGTGAATCGCGCTCTGCAGCCTAGCAGATAGATGTTCCAGGCCGGCATTTTGAAACGAGCCACTTGTGAGATGGACCTGGAGGCTGTCTAATAGACCTAATAGTGCACATTTCAGCAACAGGTGACCACAAACGGTTACGAGAGAGGTTCTGAATGATTCTCATACCAACCACGTCATCCACTTTCTTCACGTTGTGAGATGATAGATCTTTCATGGCGCAAGACATTCACTGTCAAACATGGTTGTATGTTACATGCGCACCGATTCTGAGTTTTCGTGGCAAATGTCGACGCAAGCTGGCTGAGAGCACGACAGGGTCGCTCTTTCCCCAAGACGAAGTGGTCGCATTGTGCACGAGCCGCAGCTCCAACAAGAGCTCGCCGTCATTAATTGATCTATGAAGAATATCCGTGCCCGAGACACGGTCTGGGCGACGGGTCTGGTATATTTACCTCCTACGCCGCTGGCAGCTGCATCAGAGAAACCGGGACAGGAGAAGCCCACACCGGTTCATGTCGACAACCCAAATGAACCCAATAAATAATCGACCTGGAACGCCGCACCAGCATGATTGCCAATCGCTTCAAATCGTTGTCATCGTTTAATCGTTTCCGAACCGCATCATTCGGTTCTTTTTTTTACCTCCCTCGAGCCTAATTCGGCGACGGGTCATGAGGCAGAAAATTACCCACAATCAACGCTGGCCTTATGATTCTTGTCAGCCATGCACCCATGTCAGACAAGTTGAACACCCAAGACATACAATTTATGTTCGTCGCGACGAATGGAAAAAGAAAAACAGCACTTGACCGGAGGACGATCAGACGAGTCGCTCGGGTTTTTCAGCGAGCACGCCGTCAGTAATGTCTCATGAGCGGGATCGAATGCGATTGTGCCGAATTCTTCCCAGTATCGGACCATGGACTCCTCAGTCAGGATCTCATGTAAGGCTATCTTGCCCTGCGCATACTTCATGTTAGCTCAATAAAATTGGAACCGCACTCGGTACTGTGTACGACGACGACTTACATCTCGAAGCTGATCTACGGGCACATTGATGAGCTCAGCCATCTCTTTATTGCCCCTGAATATTTCCCCCGTTCGTCTCCAGCAGCATGCAGGCACGGCCATGGACGCAAACACGCGATCATAGTCCATCAGCTGCTTTTCGAACCACATTTCCACAATGATCAACTGCATGTCGGTCAAGCCTTGGGCCTTTTCTCTGAACTTGGGCCTGAAGTGATTGATTGTCCGCAGGATTTTTTGTTTCGAGGACGCTGCAATATGGCCATCGAGGTATTTGCCGAGCCGTGCGTACCCGTTGATGTAGTTGAACGGCTTCAGTAAGCCTGCATCATACTTGGCGTGAAGCACACGGGCGATTCGTTCCTCTGCATTGTCATTGCCGGACGGGTCGGCGGCCTGTAAGTAGTATTCCCGTGTTTTGTCCGATGACGACCGTGTGCCTCTCTTGTTGCCGTTGCCATCCCGTGGCGGCGGTGGCATCAGATTGCCAGCGCGGCTACTCAAGGTGTTTGGACCCATGGCAGCAAGGCCGGGATTGACTCCGAAGCCCAAAAACATGTCGGGTTGGCTTGATTGACCCAACGCTGCAAGTTGTCGAGATTCGTCTTCTGAAAGAGTACTGTCGTCAAGAATACCGGTGTGAATCAGGTCATTAAGTAGGTTGAACTCGTGCGTAACATGTGGAGCAATCATGTAGTTTGGGTTGTGCGAGCTCACATCGCTAAAGTTCTGCGCCGTGAGCCAAGCATCCGAGATGCCGGAAACTACACGCGAGTTGGCCATTAGCACACGGGACAGGGGTCATGGGGACACGAGTGAGACGGAAATCACGGGGAACGCGGGAGATACGGGAGACATGGGGGGCACATTTGCCATCGGCAAGGCAAGCCCCCTCGGTTGAGAAGTGCCACAATACTGGATTTTTGGGATACGAGAATAACAGGAGAGACAGTTGGCGCTGGTCCGCGACGAAGGGGGCAGTATCTTACATTGGTTGGCATTTCCCGTGCCTTGCAAGCCTGAGACGGTGGCCATCTGCGGCATTGCTCCTCGGTCGAGGACGCCTCCAGCGCCAGCGAAAGCGGGAGCGGACCGCTTCTGCAGGCCATCAAGCGGTGGCGGGCGCATAGTACTGGTCATCGAAGTCGCGGCCACGTCTGAGGGCGCTTGTGAGTGTGCGTCGGACTTGTCGACTGAGGAGGCAGGAGTCTTGGCATGCTTCAGTCTCTTTGCGTCGGTGTCACGGGGTTCATCGTGGCAAAGATGCCCGATGTTGCGTCTGACACACCTGGTACATGGCCTCTCCTGTCACGACGTTAGCGGGCGCTGCAGAATGCAGAAGCAGAGGGCAGAAGCAGAGGGCAGAAGATGGAGGGACGGTAATATAGACCGGATGCTGGGGGGCCAAAGCCGTCTCATCACAACATCTGTCGCCAAAGAAGCCCCTCTATGTCCGTGTCATACGTACAAGATCGCAAGTCATGTGCTACAACAGGAAGAAACAATTAGCAGTGGGTTCTGTGATTCATACTGCCTCTGACAAGTGGAATTGCATCCCGTAAAGAAAGGCATATAGTCAACACGAGACGGGACTCACGGATCTTCGACAATATATACATGCTGTGAGCAGTAGTCAGCGATTCTGAACATGGGTCTGTTCGTACGTTTCTCTCAACACCGCGCCAAAGCGATACACTGGGGAGATGCTGCGTCTCAATAAGAGACGACGCGCATGTATTCAAAGAGACTTTATTGATGGGAGGCGTACCGTGATTCACCTTGCGCCGTTTCCTGGCGTTCTTGCATCCAGCAGCGCTGCCACTCTCGCTGTCGCGGTCCCTTGCATCAAGCTTGTCCGCTTTGCCGGCAGCTTTGGCACTCTCAGCCTCCGTTGCCGCCGTTGGCGCTGCCGCTGCCGCTGCCGCTGCCGCCGAGGCCTTGTCTTCTCCCTCCATCAATTCTAAGATAGGTCCCAAGCCGCTCCTATATTCTCGTTCCCATTGGCTCTTCTCAAGGTTACGCAGGACAAGGCGGGCGAGCGGGGTCCGTTGTTCGTCATTTGTCTCCCGTCGGGAAGTGGCAGGCCTGTCCCATGTGTTGTCTCGGTCTCGGCGTCTCGAGAAGAAGTCAATTCTTTGTGCCCTTGTTCCCTTGTTGCCTCGTTTTGTTCTTGGCCGATTCTTTTTTTACGATTGCGTCCGAGAGCTACACGGCATGCTGAGCTGGAATTCGCGATATCGTGTAGGGCGTGTCTCGTAGCGCGAGGCGGATCGCAAATTTGGGGTGGCGCGAAGGACAGGAGAAGAAAATCCAGTGGTGCGACAACAAAGATTCTGGGATCGTCAATTCGCGCCGACGCTCATGGAATCAAGGATGGGAAGTCGAAAGACACACGAGAGGGAAGAATCCAATGAGGCGGAGATAATTGAAAAGTGAAAGTATCACAAAAAATTGAATGCTGGAAAAGACCAGACGAAAAAAAATGACCTGGGTTCTCTCTTCGTTCGTATGCAAGGAGGGATGACGGGCTAATGTTGCTTAGTTGCTGGTCCTTGTCCATGCAAGATGCGATGACCCCGTTGCGCCGTGAAGAGACCCCACCTGCCTGGGGAAGATCGCGTGCGCCAATTGGCAACGCAGCCACCGCCAAACTCGCACTTTCACGCCGAGGCAAACTCTCCAGAAGCACGCATGGATGTACATATCATAGACACTCTCGGGCCGAGAAGGGCACAGAACGCATGAGATGCTTGTGCATATGATATGCATATAATAAGGTGAGCGACATGGCTGTAGCTTGTACCTACTTCGTACCTAACATATGTATGTACTTATATTATTACATACATGATACATACCTACCTATGTAGGTACCGCATCCTTGCGTTGGCTTGGCCCGATGCTGGTCCAGGCGAATCGTCAGGGGCCTGTAAAACGAATGGAGCCTTGCTTCTTCCATCACGATTCACAGGACTTAGAACACGCCCAACCTTCAAGGCTCTTTCACATGGGAGGGTTGGCTGCAAAAAGGGGGGAAAGTGACAAGTCAAGTCTCTATCACGTGACAGAGTCGCCAATCGATCGCCTGGCCCGAGTGCCCGAGTCCAGATTCTACTCCGTATGTACCTAGAGGTACCTAATGTATGTATGTACATACCACGGGTTCACGATAGCTTCCGCCATAACAACTTCAAAAAAGTGCTTCCTCAGATTCCATACTACGTTTCTCGCTCGCTTGCTTCAATCAAAACTACACACACCAAGCATCAACATGTTCATGCACCCCCAAGCACCATGCTTCATCAGCAACCGAACCAAACAGATCCCCCAGCCATGCAGCCCTAAATCACCACAAAGAAACTCTCCTCCCCCTCCCGCGGCACCACCCTCGCCCGCCTCATAATCTCATCCTCACACGCCAACCGAATCCTCTCCGGCGTCGCCGGGCTCTCCAACCGAAGCAAACCCGCACCCGCACCCGCACCATCCTCCTCTCGCTCTCCCACCACCGCCTGCACCCCCACCGCCCTCCTCGCCGCCTTGAGCGCATCCCGAATCGCAAAGAAGACCACACTGCCCATAAAGAGCGGCGGCTCTCCAACACCCCTACTCCGCTGGATCGTACGTAGTTCCTTCCACTCCACGTCCTTGAGGAGCGACACGTTGAACTCCTGCGGAATGTCCCGAAACCCGGGGATCTTATACGTCCCCGGACCTCTCGTGAAGAGGTTCCCCGCCATGGGCCCTCCACGCAACCAGAGGGATTCCTCCATGGTGAAGAGTCCCATGCCTTGCACGAAGGCGCCCTGGATCTGTCCGTAGTCGATGGCTGGATTGATGGAGTGGCCTACATCCATCTTGATGTCTGCGCGTAGGCACGTCCATGTGCCGGTTAGGGTATCAAGTTCGACTTCCGCGGCTGCGACGCCCTGCGTGAAGTAATAGTACATTTTGCCCTTGTTTTCGCCCCAGATGTACCCGATCTCGGGGGTCTTATAGAAGCCCTGCGCGGAGAGGTTCACGCGGTCCGTGTATGCTGCGTGGGCGATGTCCTTCATGGTGGCCTTGTCGCCGAGTTGGGCGCGGTAGGGTGCTAACCGCTCGTTGAGCTGTTGGCAGGCGTTGAAGGCTGCATAGCCGTTGAGGTCCGAGGATGCGGATGCAGCTGTGGCGGAGGCATTGGCTACCGTGTTTGTGGACGTTTCTGAGATGTGCACACTGTCCATGGGTACGTGGAGGGCCTGCGCGACAATCATTGTGATTTTCGTGTGGAGGCCCTGGCCCATTTCTGTGCCGCCATGCGCGACGAGGACGGATCCGTCGTGATAGATGTGCACGAGGGCGCCGGCTTGGTTGAGGAAGAGGGCCGTGAAGGAGACACCGAATTTGGTGGGGATGAGGGCCATGCCTCTCTTGCGCCACTTATAGTCGTCGTTGAATTTGGATACGACTGCTCTGCGTGCCTGGTAGTCGCTTTCGTCCTTGACCTGCGTGTACATGAGAGGTACGTGCCAGTCTTCGATTACCTGGTTGAAGTGTGTGGTGCCGTGCGGTTGGTACAAGTTGATTTCGCGGAGCTCTTCCACCGGCATGCCTAACCGGTCTGCTACTTCCTCCATGTACGTTTCGGCGATGAAGTTGCCCTGAGGTCCACCGAATCCTCGAAAGGCCGTGTTGGAGACCGTGTTTGTCCTGCAGAGTCGACCGCGGACATGCATGTTGGGAATGAAGTAGCATCCATCAGTATGAGTCAGACATCGCTCCATGACGGCGGTGCTGAGATCAAACGTCCATCCGGCATTGCTGTAGACGTCAAGATCAACCGCTTGTAATTTTCCGTCCTTGTTTACGCCGACTTTGTAGTAGGCTAGAAAGGGATGCCTTTGTCCCATGGTAGCCATGTCTTCCTCACGGGTCAACATGCAACGGACCGGGCGTCCTGTCTTATGAGCGGCCAGCGCGACGGCCGAGCTGAGAAGTGCTGATCGTGACTCTTTTCCACCGAATGCGCCGCCGAGTCGCTTTACTCTGACATTGATTCGATTCGCTGGCACATCACAGACTCGCGCCGCAAAAACCTGACTGCGTCAAATCGTCAGCTCGACATTTCTACGCAACAAGCTCATGTATATCACGATGGTGGTGCGAAAGGGAACCGTGATCAACTTGAGAAAGGAAAGAGAACAAGGGGGAAGGAAATGACAGTGTTGGCCGAGGCCGCAAGTCACTTACGTTTCGTTCGCATTCTGTGTACTCGCAAATATCTCCATCTCCCCATCCTCCCGCTTCGGCACCGCCACACAAGCATTCGTCTCGAGGTAAAAGTGTTCCTGTCCACCCATGCGAATCAAACCCGTAAACACGTAGTCGCAATCCCTGAAAGCTCCCTCGGTGTCCCCCTTCTTCACCTCTCGAAACACAGGATGAAAGCTCTTTTGTTCAATGGCCTCTTCCATAGTTAACACGGCTGGCAATACTTCGTATTCGACCTTGACAGCCCTAGCCGCTTCAGCAGCTCGGTTGGCCGATGTAGCTAGGACCATGGCAATGACTTGTCCGGCCGTATGAACCTCTTCTTCGGCGAACAGCACCTCGTCAAAGTGCGGTGGCCCAAATCTGTTGGCTTCAGGGGACGGCATGTCGGTCTTATCAATGTAGTTGACCACGCCAGGCATGTCGAGCGCTAGGGAGTAGTCGACGGACTTGATCTTGGCGTGGGCCTTTGAGGACAGAACCCAGCACCCGAAAAGTTCGTTCTTGAGAGGAGGTATGTCGTCTGTGTATTGAGCTTCGCCAGTAGTCTGTCGCAGAGCAGCGAGGTGAGTATTTGACTTCCCCAATACTTCTTGCTCGTACGCGGCCGCGGATGTTTCGTCCAGGGTGCCACTCGACAGGGCCCTTTCCAGCTCGTCGATGGCTTCCTTGTCCACGTGCTTGCTCCGACCGTCAATGTTGGTCAGAACATCGTGATAGAAACGATAGAAGAAGCCCAGAGCTAGTGCTTTTCTGTAAGAAGCCATTCCGCCGGGGACGCTGAACTGTAGGTCAAAGTCTGCACCCAACGCACTCATGACACCTTCTAGAGTCTCAAGCTCGGCAAACTTCTTGCCGATGGCGAATGCGGAGGCTCCTTTTGCTGAACATGTCGTGGCAGCCATACCGCCGTATATCAGGTTGCATTCCGTGACGAAGCCCTCATCACTCAACTTGACTCTCATGGCGGCAGTCACAATAGCAATGTCGTCGTCTTTCCGTTTAGCCTGCTTGTAGGCGCGGAAGAACTCATTTTTTGCCGCCGTGACGGGTATTCGGATAGACGCAATAATGGCATCTGGCGCCAAGGCCGTCTTGCGATACCCGGTAAAAAACGATGCCATGGGGATTTCTATCTCCTGGGTCGCGGATTTGGTCACAAGGACGGCATCAGCAGCCCAGAACGCTGGGTTCAGATCTGAAATCGGCGAGGCAGTGGCAAGATTGCCAGCGGGGGTGCCGACGTTTCGGATTTGTCTGCCAGCAAAGAACTTGAGCTGCTTCAAAATACTTTCAAATACCTGCCCTCGTTCGTTCCCATAGTGCTTGATGGCCTTCTCGCACATGCCTTCCAAATCTGTCAAAACAACATTGCCACCAACCTCGACATGATTTTCTTGGAAATCGTATTGCCTGAGCTCTGCGATGTCGCCGACAAAGACCGAGACGGGATACTGAAGTGCCTTGAATTTGATCTCAATCTGGGTCTCGCTACTTCCGCCAATGATCTTGGCCTCGGGATGTATGCGCTTGATCTGAAGGAGCTGGTCTAGTGTTGTCGGCCGGTACCATCGTTTCCGTTTGTTGCCAAAGGCAAGTGGTCGCAATTCCTGCTTTTTTAACGCTGGTGGAAATATAAGTTCGGTATCTGGGTTGTACTCTATAAATCCGGGCGGGTTAAAGCGCTTGATGGGTTGGTCATCCGGCCTATTCTTTTGCATGCAGCATCCTCCATTGACTTGCGTTGCTGCTCCCTCGTCAGTGCCAGCTGTTGCTCCATTGTCATTACTCGTTGGCATGCCACCGCCATTGATTCCGTTTGCTTCAACATAGAGGCTGCTTGCGCTTGTCGCATCTGATGATACGTTGGTGCCACTCTTGCAGCATTCATTCCCAGAATTGGATTCTGAGTCTCCATTGTCCCTGCAACACCCACCAGCGGCAGCCTTACACGGCAAGCCGTTGGGGAAAGATTTCTCGACACTAAAGGTGTTGGCGGCATCGAGAATGGGCCGGTACCCAGTGCAACGACACAGATTTCCATCAAAACACTCTTCCATGTCATGCACCGTGGGGGCGTCATTATTCCTCAGCAACGCGTACAAGCTCATGACGATGCCGGGAGTACAGAAGCCGCACTGGCTACCATTGCCCTTGGCCACACGTTCCTGAGTAGGATGTGGCCGTTTCGTGTTGCCAATCCCTTCAATAGTAATGACATGCTTGCCGTCTAGACTCGCCAGCGGCGCAAGACAAGCATTGACACTGGCGTGATATATTTGCTTGGTCGTGGGGTTGTACTGACTGACGACGATTGTGCAGGCACCGCATCCTCCTTCTCCACAGCCCCTGCGCGATGATGAATATATGGTCAGTCAAGTGCTTGTCTAGGTTTGACAGCAAACAAAAGTTCAAGCGTAGAAAAATTGGGTCGAAGCAATGACCGGGAAGCTGTGGACAAGGGCTATGCGAGTGAATGAATGACACACAATTTTGTCCCTGTCAAGCCGATGCCTCGTAGATACTCTAACACGGTGATTTCCGGATCGATCTCGTCCAGAACCACTTTCGTTCCGTTCAAATAAAATCGGAGGGTGTCGTCAAAGCCAGCCGTGAGAGCCTCCAGAGTCTCTGGAAGCTGCTCCGGCTGCTGCTCTCGAGGCTTAAGTTGGCCGGACATTAGAGTCGGCAATGTCACTCTTGGTGACACGAGATGGATATGCGAAGTGTACACCAAGTGGACGGACGAGGCACCGATGAAGCATGCAGCCGGAAAATCTGGGATTATATACAAGAACAGTCTGCTGAGGGGTTCAAGGTGCCTAAGTAGAGACACTGTGCGCCTTCAAGATTCCCTCGTGATGATCAGCCGCGGCTCCGCGTTGAGGTGGCGATTGTTACGTCTTGGCAGCAAGCTAGGTACCTACAGGCTACTAAGGTACATACCTGGTTCAGCTATGGAAATTGTGGCACTGCCCGTATCGGCGCTTTGTGAATTAGGTACCTAGAGGTACCTACCTAAATGTATGAGCATATCAATGATCATATCAATGACTCCGCTTTCTCCAAAGTGCGTGCAGTTGCCGTCGGTTATCGCAGCTCTTATCTGCTTGTCGCCAATAACTGCCGCAGCAAAGTGTCTGTGCTTCTTACATGTGAGCCGGCGCATCACGATGACAACATGGGGTACCTATTCGACGCCGTGTTGACCTCTAGCGTCTCTCTCCCTTGCTATGTACTGTAATGAAAGATGGCGTGGTGGCTACTTTCTTTGTCCAATGCTGTGCTACTTGAGAATTCCAATTCTACGAACCCAGACGGGGTTTGTCTTGGACTCTTGCTTGTTGACAACCCGCTATTGAACCTCTGTGTGCATGGCGGTAACGCGGAAAGGGCAAACAATACACGCACGAAACTCTTTGCGCGCATCCTCTATGTTCAATTGTTTATCGGTCCAGGGTCCTGCCGTCGAGATTGCCGTGCTCATCTAACGTTGCCACAGAAACAGACTATCCTTCGTCTTCATCCTGCTTCATGTATCGCCCCATTACGTACATCTGAATACTTTCGTAGTGTATTTCCGCGAGGCAAGCCGCAAGAACCCAATCTATTCCATATACTTCTTCAGTCCCCGCAGTCGATTCTTCGCCTCCTCTAGAACATCATCGCCCTTGCAGATCGCAAACCGCACATAATCCTCCGCCAGATGCGCATTCTTATCGGTATAAAACTCCGTCGGCGGGATAGCCGCCACCCCTACCTCTTGGATCAGGAACCAGGCGAGCCTAAAATCTCGCGGCCGGGAGGCAACGTGAGCGGGGAAGGGGTAGTCCTCTGGTAGCTTGACTTTGTTCATGTTGACGAGGACAAAGTAGCCGCCCTCTGGCTCCGAGTAGGGTATGCCGAGCTCGTTCCAGATTTGGTTGAAGCGGTCCATTTTGGACTTCATGTCGCGGATACTGCTTTCCCAGAAGCCTTGTGCGGAGGCTTGCTCAAAGCCTACGGCGCAGGCTTCTTGAAGGGGGGATACCGAGGAGTAGCAGATGCGGGTGTGGGCGGCGGAGACGTATTTGATGAGGTTCGCGGGTCCCATGAGCCAGCCTTTACAGTGTGGTGTTTCAGGATTAGTAGACGTTCACCATCACAGCCATTCGCGGTCCGAGGGGGGGTTTGGTTGGTTGGTTGCACATGATAGACAATGTGATTCATGGAGAATGGCGCATAGAAGAAATGAAAACACAGCAACATACCGACTCGCCAACCAGTGGCGTAAAAGTTCTTGCCCGCAGATCCAACTGTAAGAGTGAGAGCTTCAATCTCGGGCGACAAGGTAGATATGCGTGTGAAGGGAACATAGTAAAGCCGATCATAGACCTCATCCGACAGAATAATGACTTCGTTCTTGACACACAAATCGCCAATCTTTTGCAGCTCATCTTTCGAAAAGACCTTGCCGACAGGGTTATCTGCATGAAAATTCAGTAAACCACCATATCCGCTGAGTTGACACCCGAGAAAAAAAAACATCCACATCCATGACCGTAAGAGCTAGAAGAGAGGAAAAGGGGGACACGAAACATACGTGGTGTGTTGAGCACAATCATCTTCGTCTTGGGCGTAATCGCCTCCTCCAAATCCTTAAAGTCGATAGTCCACTCAGCGGCAGAAGACGTCTTCGTTGCGCCCGTCTCAGGGGGATGCAACGGAACATGCACGATCTTGCCGCCTGCCATTTCAATGTTGCTGATGTACCTTGAAGTCGATGACAGTCAGTACTTCCCCCCTCACTGTCCCTCCTGACCGTGAATAAGGAGACCAACATGATCCCATCAGGACGGGGACTACACTTACTGGTCGAAAAAGGGCTCAAAGACAACGACCTCATCACCCGGCTCAACGAATGCCATAAACGCACTCAGCATACCTAAACAAAGACAGAAAACCAACGTCAGAAAGCGTTTTTCTCAGTAAGAGCCATTCATAATCCTCCTTACCCTCATTCGCGCCAGTAGTAATCGTAACCTCCGTCTCAGGATCAATCTTTCTGCCCCAAAACGGCGAATACGCATCCGCAATAGCCTTCCTCAGCCTTGGCCGTCCCTTGGTAGGCGCATACTGGTTACAGTCTACCCGATCAAGAGCCTCCTTGGCGGCATTGAGGAGAAAGTCTGGGGGGTTGTAGCCAAAGAAGCCTTGGCCCATGTTCACGATGGGTTGTTTGGGTGAAGCAGCGGCAGCTTCATTGATGATGGACCTTTATTTCGTGGTGTGTCGCACGAATGTGAGAGATGGCGCCCATGTCAGTGCAAGGGCTCGAGAAGAAAGGCAATGTTGTGCGTGTGTATGTGTGTGTGTGTGTGTGTGTGTTTTTACCAGACATCCTGTTTCTGGCCGGAAACCCTGGCCGCGGGCCTGATTTTGCTGCTCTTGTTCATGTTTACGGCGGCGCTGCTGTGGAAGAGGCGGAGAGGTGCTGATGAAGGAGGAGGAGGACGGAGAGATATGCTTCGTGCCCAGGGAGCGAAGCGTAGAGCCCAGAGTGATTGCGCGCGGGACATGTGATGGCGCCGTGGTGGTCTTCAATGATATTCTTGCGAGCTTAGGTAGGTATTTATGTATGTTGTCATCGGTGGGTGGAGTTATGTGCTAAATACATCGACAGTTGATTATGAGTTGGATGAAGCGCAATGTTGAAAGCGGTGAGATTACTCCGTACTAATAAGGCCGTTGGTTGCATTTCGCAGGTAACAACCCAACGGGGTCCGCACCGTCCGATATTCCGAGTGGCTACCTATCGCAAAACTCGGACTATGTCGGTCGCATTTGCATGCTGCATACGTCTTTATTGTGTGATTGGCCTGCTGTTACTGCTGCTCTACTAGCACATTCACTGCGGGCGGAATAGCGGATTCCAAAAAAAAAAAGACGCTCGTGTCACGCGACTTGCGGCCATGTAGCTTCTCTAGATACTCGCCCTCGTCCTCGTCCACGCCCACGCCAAACTGACAACCCCATATGTGCTTGCAATGAGAATCATGGCTTGCATTGTATACTTGCTTCCTTCCAAGGCCGTCAACTCCAGTCTATGACTCATTAATTTACATGAACTCGTACAACACAACCCTGGATGAGACGACCACCGTGAATCGTGCCATTTACCTCCCTGCTATGAAATAATCAAGTAGACCTCGCCCAATTGTTTGATCACGTAGATTTATAGTCGATTTCCCATGAAACGCCAGTTTCTCATCAACGCCTTTGATGTCAAGTTCCAAGTTCTCCCGCCCACGCTCTCGCTTCCTTCTTGTCGAGAACTAGAAGGTCTACCCTCTACTCACAAGCATATTCGTACAGAAGTATGGTTATCATTTTGACATTTAGCAGTTGCTGCCATCTCCATTCATAGACGCCCTCCTCAAGTTTTGTATCATCCTGTCCATGAACTGCATAGATTCAGATCCAGGTACGTCGGCAAATTCTTGCAGTGTCGCGGTTGCTGGTATAGCCTGTGGATCAGATCTTTGGGCGCCAAAGGACGGAGGCTCTGCTCTCGTTGACGGTATTTGGGACGATGCTAATAATGCCGCAGATTCCTTCTGGCATTGTCCGGGCAACAAGTCCGCTGTGCCTTGCCGTTCCGGAGTTCTAGAAGCCGCGGGGTTCGCCGCGGGGTTCGATGTGGGGTATAGTACCAACTTTGCCGTCAAAGCCGTGCTTTGTTTGGTGGCAGAACCTGAGGCATGTTGCGCCGGTTGCGTCATGACGGCTGCGACGTGGGGGGGGAGCGGGACGGGAGAAACTTTTGCTGGAACCTGCCAGGCCGGCTTTATTGATTGCCGCGAGGGATGTGATGCAGCAGGAAGTCCAACCTTGCTATTACTTGCAGGCAGCGGCTTGGACTTCGGTGTCTGTGATGTAGGAGCCGCGTGCTGTTGTAATAGCAAGGGCTCCCGACCAGTTGGACCAGCATCTGCACCCCGTGCCTCTGCCCTACTCGCCGTCGAACGTGCCCGGACATCAGCTTCGTATCCCTTGGTGAACCCCCCATGTGGTGCATATGGGGACCGATATCTAGATGAGTCGCTTTCGGCAAATGTCAGCAAGCCCTACTTCATAAGAAAATTGATACCTCGACTTACCGATTGTGATGTACTTGGAAAAACGGGTATTTTTGATATACCCACGTATAGATTTGCCACGGTGGCTTCCACAGCTGCATCTGCGCTGTGGGAACGGGTTGGTAAAGACGTTGAACCGTGTTCGGATGTGTGCGGTTGGGATTATGGCTGCCATGGTAGGATGTAGGTTGGATAGGCGTCGATGACTGGCCCAAATGTGAATTCGTTGAGGGCTTCAAGTCATGTTTGGGGTATATTGGGGCGTTCTTAGCCGGCGTTGTTGGTAAATTGTACGGCAAAGATGGTTGTTTCTTGACCGTCGATGGAGTAGCGTCAACGGGCTGTCTGGGCTTGTACACGTAGGGTTTCTCCAACGACGAAGCGCGAATGGCCGGCTGGTTTGATGCGGCATAATTGGCAGCGAGATTATATGAATAGGCCATCGCTTTCGCAATGAACGACTGGTGATCGCCTGGCATCCGTGAAACTACAGCTGCTTTGAGGGGCTTGGGAATTGTATCCAGAAAATTGCCGTTCGGGTTGTACCGCTGCCGCGCTAGGTCCTCAGTGTATTGAGCCCTGGCCTCGGTGGATGTCTTGCCCAGGTAATGCCAGACCTGGTCCGGCTTAGTGAAGTCGACCTTGGTTTGGTGCTTATTGGACACTTGCTGTGACTCGAATTCGGCCCACTTGTAACCTTCAGCGAATATGTCATCCTTTCTTGGAGTCTCGTCGACTAGTCTTTTCGCTTTTAAGTCGTCCTTGGCCTTTCGTGAGGCAGGCAAGGGCAGAGCTTTCGCGGAGGCCTTTGGTAGTCGGTAGTCGGAAAGTTCAGGCAGCACAAGCCACTTCCATTCTGCCTCAATACGATCGCTTCCAAATAGTCAGCATCTACTAGCTTTTTGCGAGATCAAGGGGGTTTCTCAGAATTGTGGGGATCATCATTAGCACATACCCGTGAGGAAGAATGTCGATGAGAACGGTTTCTTCATATTGCCGATTTTCGACGACGACACCAGCAAAAATGTCCCCTTTCATGAATTGCATTTGGCAGATGTCGCCAGGATGAAGTTGCTGAGCCCCCGTTCGGATTCGTGGATCGTTCTCCAGCATCTGTCCGTCAACCTTCTTATCTCGTTTGGCGCGATGGAACCGGCAACTAAATTCAAATGCCTGTTCTTTATATTCAACGCCATTCTCGTCAAATATAGGAACATCTTGGTCTTCAACAAACACGCCTCCAGCAGCAGCGCAAGTGGCATGGTAACCTCTGGCACACTTTTTGTGCGAACACTGAAAGCACGCCCCGCGTCTAGACCGACAGAATAGGCACTTCAAGCTTAACCGATCCTTATGAACGCTTCCGGCATTACAGATAACTTCTTTCCCATCAACAGAGTCGATGTATGTCTCGGGAAGGTAAAGAGCGCATAACCGATGAGCTGTACGGCCGTCATCGGTGGGCAGAACTTCATATCGGTCAATGTCGTTCGGACAAAGGCAGCATGGGGGGTCAGCCTTTGTCCTAGGTCGCAACCTGATTTTCTTGACTTTGACCTTAGGGCCCTTTTCGCCTGCACTTCGCTTTCGCTTCCTCGAAGTGTCCTTGAATTTGACGCCGTGACTTGGTGGAGGTGTGGGGATTCCAGACACTTCGTCGTCATCCTCTTCTTCTTCATTGTCATCTTCATCGGTCTCCTCATACTCCGTTTCTTCTCCTCGCAGTTTCCGCTCAATCTCATGAACATTGATCCAAACACTGTCTTGAGCTTGCGCGCATTCACATCGCTTGGCAATCTTGCCCATTTCTAACCAAGTGTCGAGCGCAAAGTTGACCGCCTCCGCGCAGTTGTAACCCAAGTTATAGCCTGAGTGGTACCCATAAGGATACGTTACGACAAACTCCCCGGGATATGACACAACCTTGTTCACCTTTATACCGTAGTGCTGCAATAGGTGGTGAGGGGAGATGAGAAAACCCTTGTGCCGAAGAAACTGGTCGCACGCCTTGGCATCGGCCGGCCACACGCTTTTCATGGCTTCCTCGAAGCGGCGCGCATCAGCTTGAGATATACTGTACCACTGCTTGGGGGCACCGAAGTGAAGATAGTTGATACTGTAGAGATCCACATCTTCCAAATGCCAAGCAAAGGTAGCTTTCCACATGCCCAAATACAGATATGCTGTGTTGACGCCTGGAATCTTAGTGCCCAGAACGTCAAGTAGGTTGGGAAGCTTGTTGAGATTCCAGGTTTCCGTCCGGTCGTCGAAAAGTGTGCCCATCATGTCTGCCCCATAAAGAGGTGCTGCGTACGTCAGAGTTTTCCAATACGCGCGTTCCAGCTCTTCGCAACGCTCTGGTGTAAAATCGGAAATATCCATCTGGTAATCGAAGTCCTTGAAAGCTGCCTCATCAACCATGGCAGACCCTTCTCTCCTGCTGTACTTTCGACGTGCTGAAACTGACTGTGACTTTGTTTTAGTGGCCTTTGATGTCGACGGTCGCCCTTTCCTTCGTTCGATCGCAGGCTTCTCCCTGTCACTTTTACATCCACCGTCCTCCATTTCTTCTCGTGGCTCAGTGGACGTGACTGGCCTGTTCTTTACGTCTCGATCTTCAGACTCTGGCTTTGGTGACACTGGTGTCATGGGACGCTGCTCCGCATCATCTCCGTCACCGATTGTCGCGGTCTTGTTCTTGGCTGGCCGCCCCCTGCCACGCCTCTTTGGAGTTGATGATGTGTCCTGCTTGGTGGCTGTATGGCGTGACCGGGTTGACCTCGTTTTATCAGCGTTCGCTCGACGTTCGCCGCGCCGAGCAGGAGGCTGATGCTCGCTCTGTTCGCACAGCTGCCGCCATTGCGGAACATTGTAAGATCGGCCGTGAAGGATATTAACTTGGCGATAAGTTCCGTTGGAGCCCATGATGTCTTGCTTGATAGGCTCCCGTACTCGAATGGTTTTGACGAGCTCATCAAGCGGCGGTTGGGTGGCTTTCCATTCGCTTGGGGGGATGATCTTGATTACGCCGGATTTCATGCCATAAGAATCCACTTTTTGCATCTGTTACGGTTAGGAATTTAGTGCATCAACAAGGATTACGCCTTGAGTACATACGAATCTTTTGAAATCCTTGAACTGATTCCATGTTGGACGAAAGATGGGCACTGCTCCAGACCATTCGTCGGGCAACACCTCTCCAACATCTTCTTCTTCTTCTTCTCCTTGCTGTTGTTTTTGGTCTTTCTCCCGTTTCTGTTCTGAGTCCGGTTCCTGTTTCTGCTCTTGTACTTGTTCCTGCTCTGGTTCGTGTTCTTGTTCCTGCTTTTGTTCCTGATCCTGCTCCTTCTCTCGTTCTTCGGCCTGTTTGGCTTCCGCTGAGGTGGGCAGTGAAGTTTGCATCTCTATAGAAAAATCGTCGTCGAGGGCCGGTTCGTCATCGAGTTCGCTGAGCTCCGAGTCGCTACCCTCGGATTTAGTCGCATCGTTGCTATCCGGGGGCGAATGCAAAAAGACTGGGGCGGTGGGTTTTGCGCACTCAACCTGATCTTCCACAGCAACAGCGTCGTGAGAAGTGGCAAGCGCTGCGATGGGGTCAGCTGCT
The DNA here is from genome assembly GCA_018360575.1 of Claviceps sp. LM454 group G7. Taxonomy (NCBI): domain Eukaryota; kingdom Fungi; phylum Ascomycota; class Sordariomycetes; order Hypocreales; family Clavicipitaceae; genus Claviceps; species Claviceps sp. LM454 group G7. The sequence goes on from SRQL01000279.1 coordinate 29,282, forward strand.
TTGGGCTCCGGTAATGTTTCGGAGCCGGATCCTGATCGCAGGACGGCCCCAGGGTCTATAGACTCTGGGGCGCTCACGGCGTCGGTCGACATGGCGTTGACAAGTGAAACACTACATGCGACCGGTCGTAGGAGTCCAAGGCGACGGTGGTTGACAAGGAATCGTGGCGAAGGCTACTTGTGGGAGCACGAAGTTACAGCAAGATCGCAGGGAGTGAGAGCGCGAGTGCAGTGAGTGGCTCGCACAACGCGGGACGAGACTGCATGCACCGAGTGGGAAGTTGCAGGTTGCAGGTCCCAGGCTGGCCAAAAGGCTGCGAGCCTGCGACAAGGGAGACTGGATGGAAAGAGCGAGCGCTGGGGAGGGAGGTGGCGGAAGAAACAACCGGTCGACATGCACCTGGCGTGCGCCATACGCTCTAGCGAGGGTACTCCAGAAGTACCGATTCTTGTGTGCAGATCTCTGAAGTCATGCCACTCATGATCAATGCGGAGAAGAAACTGGGGCAGGCGCCTCAGGCTGCTTATAAGTTACGGTGGGTGGGCGGGGTACATTAGGTACTTCGGGGTACATATGTATGTACATTGTACTGCTCCTATACCTACGCGTACCTTGTTGACTCCCTTATCTTCGACGGCCCATCGCGTTTATCTGGAATGTCAATGCAAGTCGGTTTCTGCGGCCAATTTGATTGATAAGATATATTAACATCTTGCATGCTACGTATGTGTGGTCAAGCGAAGGTATGTACCTGCCTAGGTATATGTATGATGTATCCGTGTTGCTGTGTGTGTTGACGATCATACAAGAACCGAGCACAGCACGCGAAGTGCACCGTTCTAACGTCTCGAGTATAAATGTAGTAAGTTTTATGTCGTGCTGCGGCGTTCAGATTCATTCCTGCTATTCACAGAGACTCTACTCCGTATACTGTGATGACTTGTAACGGGCGAAAGGCAATGGCCTTGAATGCAATTGTATTGCTATATATACAATAATATTGCCGGCGTCTCGCATCAAATTAACCTACCATGTGAGGTGGAACACCACCCCAGCTGGTTCCATGGTCTAACGGTTATGACTGCGGATTCTGATTCCGCCAGCGAGGGTTCGACTCCCCCTGGAACCTTACTTTTGCCGTTTTCCACTGCTGCTCGTCCATCAGACTGTTGCTTGAATGAATTTCTTTTCTAGCATTTCTATGTTTTTTTTTTTTTTGACGGGAAACTTCGCTCCTATGTCGTTAGCACTGATGGAGCAGTTTCCTCCTGAGCAACAAAGGCTTATTGCCTCTCTATGACTATCCAGTCACGAGTCGTGCTGGCAGCTGCCCAAAATGTTGCGCTACCGTCACAGTGCACTTGCCATGCGGAATACCCGCAAGTCAGCAATCGTGATTCGTACGCACCCAAAAGCTGGACTTCAAGACTTGAGTTGACGATACAGGTTAACGGCAATCACACAACGTCTTCAGCACGTCTGTAGCCACAAACTTCGCTTCACGTCACAAAACTCGTCGACAGAAAGTGGACGAGGCTTGTGTGTTGCCTTTTGCCTTGTTGCGACCCGTCAGAGCTTCCATCTGGCATCCGGCCCTGAACGCCATTGAAACGAGACCATCAGATATCATTGATATCTTACGGTCGTCGGTCCCAAAAGTGGAAAGAGAGAAGCGCTTCGAGACACGTTTTACGCTGGTACCGGCTCATGAGTGATATTCACACATCTACATGTTCGCAGCGGAAGCGGAAGCGGCACATGGCTAGAATGTAGACTACCGAAGCGGGTGAAGCGATACCAGCGCTTAAAACTATGCCGTTTCAACGCACAGGGTGATATCTAATCAGAACAATGTTGTGGCAAGTGAAGATGTGAGATACTGATCACATTGACATTTAATCATGTATTGTCGTGTGCGGACGCATCTCTGTCCGACGTCTGCATCCCGGTATCACAGGTCCCTGTTTCACTATTGACAGATCCCGACTCCTATACGTGTGGAGATAAGTCGAAACTCAAAAACATATATAGATATACATGTACACTACGTGCAGATCAGAGTACTTAGTAACAGTGGTAGAGTCGCCAATAGGCACTAGGGCCATCTTCAGTCAACCGCTGTTGCATCGCTAGGGGCACATCAGGAAGAATTTTGCTTTACCGCAACTAAATTCCGCACGCATGATGTTAGCCTTGTCATGCCACCCCATAATTGCAAGCACCCAAAGGATGATTACACCAGTCACTCATTCTAGTTGGTTGGGATGAATTCCATGAAGTACGAAGTATAGCTCTGCCTTCTTTGTCTATTTGAAGTGGTCCTCAATATTGCTAAATGCCGTCGCTTGTAAGAATGTAATGGGAAATTGAGAGACAAAATGAAAATAAAGCACAGACGGGGCATGCCTGCCCGTATCCAAAAAAAAAGTTTAAAAAAATGACGGGTTCCCCCAACGCCAATCGAGCCAGCCCTAAAAATAAACCCATGATGCACACAAAGGAGATGATGAAGTGAGTGATTTCTCAGCCGTCGTGGCACGTAGCCTCTGTCTATTGTCAGAGTGTGTACGGATCATGACAGATCCCTAGTCAGAAGTTCCAATCTTGATACAACAGACTCAACACTTGCACTGATTCTCTGAACACGAGCCATAGCGAATGCGGCTGAGGCTTCCATCTCAGTCGCATCGACTAGTTCAAGCCGCGTAAGCATCTTTTCCGTCTCAAGGCCACCGAATATGTCGATACCAGCGAGGTTCTCTGTGTCAATCTCCTTGGGTGCCTCATCGATCACAGTGGGTTCGGAATGGAAGAGAGAGAATTCAGGATCAGCTTCGAAGTCTTTATCGACAGCAGCCTCGCAATCAGACTCTGATGTCATGGCCTCCAGAGGTCGTTCCATCGCAGATACTTCGACCTTCTCTTCGTCGAATGAGAAAGAGTCCATGACAAAGTTGGATGTCTTGCCGGACAGAACGGTCGTATCAATGACATTGGCAACCTCGGGCGTGTCGGCAACAAGGAATACCTGAGGCTGGTAGTTATACGTCGCCATGTCCGGACCGACAAGGGGATAGTCCATAGACGGCTCAGGAATCATGGCCATGCCAATTTGCCGTTGCGAAGCAAATTGCTCATTGTACGGGTTGAAATCCTTGGGGACCTCGTTCTGCTCCTGTGGTTGGATCGGTTCAACTTTGACGGATGTGTTTTGGGGTTGTGCAGCAGACTTGCTGCTGAGGTTGTCAAGAAAGTTGGAGAAAGATGGTGAAGCCAAAAGCATGTGGGTCAGATCAGAAAGGCGCTTGTTTTCTTCCATGAGAGCCCGATTTTGAGATCTCAAGTCGCCATTCTCCGTGACCTTGGTGGCGATTTCCGCCTCAAGCTGGGTAATGTATTCTGCATTTGTGGGGTTAGCGCTCTGAGTTTTAAGTAGTCAGTCATCAGGATTCAGGACTTACCCTTTCTACGAGACCGAAAGGCGCGTGCAGAAACTTTGTTTCTCAGCTGTCGTCGCTCCTTGCTGCTAAGCTTTTTGCCCTCCTCGCTGGCCAACAGACGCTCGTCCTCGTCCATATCATCGTTATCTTTCTTGGCCTTGGGAAGGTTGTTGAGGGCAGACTGCGCCTCAGATTCAGCACTGGCAGATTTGGCCCGCATCGAATTTAAGAGCTGCGTGATTTTCTGCTCGACAATATGATCCGTAGGCTGTGGAGCATTGCTACTAACACACCTCTGAGCGTTCTGTCGCTGAGTCTGTTGATGCATGTATTGTTGCTGTTGTTGCTGTTGTTGCTGCTGTTGTTGCTGCTGCTGTTGCTGCTGCTGTTGTTGCTGTTGTTGCTGCTGCTGTAGTCGCTGCTGCTGTAGTCGCTGTTGTTGTTGTTGTTGCTGCTGCTGTTGAGCTTCAGCTTTCGCCAAGGCAGCTTGGGAGTGGGCGCCAGGCCACAGACGACCAACGCTACTGCTCTGAGAGGAAATGGAAGATGTGTCCTGTTCGATATTGCTAGGATTCACGGTAGAAAAGCGCGTCTGTGAATCCGCTGGAGACTCGAGTTCGACATCCATCGCACTTTGTGAGGGAGAGGTACTGAAGTTGAAAGCGTCGGCCTCAGGGCTTAGACCAGAGAGATATTCGATGCTGCCAAAGGCTTGATAACCGGTATCATTGGACTGGTTGACTGCCATGGTATGGGCGATGGCGCCAGGGACGAAGCCAGTCTGCTGAGGATACATGCCATAATTGTGGCTAGGACCGTTCATAGTCTGAGTGGTGGGTATGGTTGGGGTCGTGACGGTAACCGTGACCGGGCTGGCGAAAGTAGGTTTCGAATTCGGTGTTGGTGACAGCGATGGCGAGTGGAAGCTATGGCTGAAATCTTCGGGAGGAAAATTAAGCAGAGCGTCAAAATCGACGTGGGTTTCGCCGGAGGTCGACATTCCGATGTCTGGTTATCAGTTCAGAAAGGCACGTTGGCCGGAATGGGTGGCGTTTGGTGGCACTCGGATACTGGTCGGGATAGATACCGACAGTTGAGGGTTATGATTCGTGAAGACAGTGCGAGATGCTCTTGGAGAAGATGATGGCCCGGTGAAACTGATGGCAACGATGATGTCGGGGGATCAAACAAGTTGAATCTCGCAAGAAGGTCGGCGGATTGGAGGAGCGGAAACGTGAGAGGTGAGTCAGGCTGCAGGCAGGGGCCAGAGCGGGCTACGAAGGGAACGGATCGCCTTGTTGACGGGGTATGTACGGACTCCGGAGTAAGAGGTACGTACTGCTGTACCTATATGTAGTACATACATACATTGCGACGCTGGGCGAAGCAGGCTGTGGCGGCCGAACAGGGGTCAAGGAGGGGAGGGGAGTGAGCAATGGACGCGTCAGCTTCTTGTCACCAAAGGGAAGGCAATGCCTGGACGATGGCGGTCGTGATTGGATCGCCGCCGTTTTAACGTCGTGAGTTGGATCCACATCAAACTTAACTTCCTCCGCATTTCAAGCCAACACCGTTGCACCTTCAGGCTTCGGCCACCACGGGGGCTGAGGACGGATGATCCCTCGTGCTCGAGCTTTCACGATTAGAACTCGCTTCCTTGACTTGTTCCCGTAGGCCTCGTCATGATGGTAACGTTGTCCAGTTTTCTTTGGCCAATTCCACAGCCACAGCCAGTCAACACAAGCCAAGTTGACATTTAGACACCCTGACGATTGGGGGCTGGTGTAGACTGTACATAGTCATTTTACATATGTACTGCTTCTCGTGCTATGGCCTCGCCTGGGCTCATGTGCTCAAGTTCTTACATTGATTAGGATGTATCAACGTACGAAATCGTCTCTCCCCAACATTATCTTTCTTGACAAGTCAATGGCGATGCTCAGTAGCTGCACTCTATCCTTCTCTGGTCGAGAGAGGCATAATGACAAGCTGGCTTCTCGGACTTCTCAGACAGAGAATCGAACGCCTGTGGAGGCCTCAGGCACAGTCATATATGTATGTATGTGCTTCGTGTGTTCTGTAGAGACTCAGCAACCATCGTTCTGCGAGCATTCATAAATACTCTGGTAGTAGGAAACTGTACCAAGGTCCAATAGGCAATCACCCGAATACCTACTCGTGCTACAGCCCCACACTACTTTTTGGTTTCGAATGCTCTCACCATCGTAGATGGTGCTCCGCACTAACACGCACAAATCACCAAT
>SRQL01000028.1:0-108274 GCA_018360575.1 Claviceps sp. LM454 group G7
CGAAGAATTTGAGGAGCTTGCATGCACTGTCTTTCAGCGCGGGGTACAACGAAATTAAATTGTGGAGTACAAATTATGGGTCGTACCTGGCGCCGACTGAAATCGTACCTGGCGCGCAGTTCGTCTCTTCTAATAAAACAGTGACAGTGGACGCCACACGCCCTTTGTCAGTGAAGCCATTCAAAAAGTACATTCGATGCCACGCATCAGGAATCGCGTATGCAAATCAGCCGCGTAGATCGCTAATGACGAGGGAATTTTCCAAGCCTCATTTATTATTATGGCGATTAAAAAAAACGGTTCACTGGGGATCTCACCTAAAAGGTGACGGCACCCGACCAAGCTAACAAAACACCATTTGCGACGCATTCAGAGTCCATACTCCATACACATATAGTCGAAAAAACACTTACTACGACCAAAGAGCTTCAGAAAGATGCGCGTCCCCTGTTTCTACGGACACAGTTGCACGACACCTCAAGGCAAGGAGAGTCATGCATCGCAAAGCCTCACAACGCCCGTTTCCCACAGAGGAATATGCCCAACTAATGCTTCAATTCGCGCTCAAGTATCGTGACAAGCCGCTTGCGTAGTCTCGTCGCGTTTGTTGGGCAGATGAATGCGCTGTTGAGCGCGGCGATGGACAGACCTGGGAGTGGGTTTGGCGCCCTACCGGTCAGAATTGCACCTTGAACATGTGATTACAATAACTCGGTATTCAAGCCGGAGAATGGGCTCATTATAGACCCAAAAGCAATCGAGTTAGATTATGTACAAGCCAGAATAAAAACAACCCCGGCATATCCCTATGTTTTGGGCCGGATTTCGCTACGGCAATCAGGGTCCCCGGGTACCCTGACTCAAATAGAGGCGGCGTCACAAGCGCCATCTACCGTGATCACACTGAAGAATACCTTTCAAGCATTCTCGATAGTGGCACTATCTTTTAGCATGACAATGTGACGGTTCACGCAGCTAGCATCGGGAAAATTTGCCTCGAAAAGCCACGGGTGACTCCTCTGGACTGGCCGCCATTCAGCCCTGAACTGAATATCGTTGAGAACCTCTGGTCATGCCGGAGACAGCAAATCTTCAAACAAAATCTGAACATGGCGCATACGAAGAAGTGCCAGGGAGCATTGGAACACCTTGAAAAAATTGCGACAAATGTTTGGGATGAACTCGATATGAAGCTTGTTATTGACCTTGTCGACAACGTGCCTCGCCGAGTCGCCGTCTTCAGGCAGTGATAGATTCCAACGAGTGGTATCCCAGTAATTGATGCAGTCAATGAATTAAGCCTTCATGATTCTATAGACTCTGCTCAATTACGCATTTTTTCGCATTTTAAATGGCTAGACTGCGAAAAAGTGAATTAAACACGTGTGGTGATCCAAAATGTGCCTAATGTGGCCTTGGGCGTTGTTTTTCGAGGAGGGGCTGACCCGTAGTATTTATTGTAGATGCGAAAAACCGAAGGCGCCCGAGAATCAAATGCTTGTGGAAAGATTTCGGAGAGAAACAATTAGAAAACCTGGATAAGTTATCATCGCACCATACGTTCACTTCAGATGAAGCATTGGCGACTCGCTCATAGCTGCAAAAAGCAACAGCTTGCCCATCAAGTCGGACCCAGGACAAATCTACTACATACCAGTAACCCAGGTGGTATACGAACCTTCATTATCATCCGGCTGTTCAGAACATGACAAATCACCATATATTTCCCCCCTTCACAAGCTCGTGTTTCCATAGCGGGAGTTTCTCGGTAGCAGCCATCTAGTCAGGAGTTGATTTGTGAGCTTGAATGGCCTGAACTGTCAAAGCAAAGCGCTGTGAAACAGAACTGAAATGCATTTTGCCATCATCCCCATCCACGTCCGTCAGAGCTAGGGTATGACAGGTGGTACTCGACAGTAGAGGGTTCGTTGTCTCTAATGTGGAGGGAAATCATGGCTTCTCTGGTGTCGACAAACCCATCCATAGCGGCCTTTGTCCACCCTGGTCGCGAACAGTTGGGTGAAGACCTCTACAACAAGTACTTTTTCGTCGTTGTTGTCGCCGGCGATACCCTTTTCTAGGTCAATCTCGCCATTGGACAGCGCCGCTCCTATCATTGTACGTCGCAGCGTGAACGGCTACTTGCGCTCGGCCTGGGGCCATCCACACGAGATCCCCGAATTCGGAAATTTCGGTTCCATCTTTTCTGAAATGGCAGAATAGGTCGGCTCTGTCGATTTTTCCCAATCATTTCGATGCGGATTTGATTCGCGGTTGTCTGAACATCATGACCATTCATGTGGTCGCGGATTTGCACTTGGGCGTGCATTCCAAAGCTTAGGGTTATCAACGGCGACAGCAGCGACGAGAAAACGGTTATTGCAGAGTGCATCACCCAGCTGTTCGCGACCATGGTGAAAAAAGGCCTCCGCTATGGGTTTGTCGGCACCGGAGAAGCCATGATTTTCCTCCACATTAGAGATGACGACCCCTCTACTGTCGAGTATCACGTGTCATACCCTAGCTCTGACGTGAATGTATGATGGCAATATGCATCTCATTCTCAGTGCTGTGTCACAGCGCTTTGCATTCACAGCCCAGGCAATTCAAGCTCCCAAACCAACTCCTGACTGGAGAAGCTCTCTCTATGGAAACATGAGCATGTGAATGAGGAAGACGTATCGTCAGTTTCCGAACAGTCCGATGATAATGAAAGTTCGTACCACCTGGGTACAAAATTTGTCCTGGGTTCGACTTTATGGGCAAGCTTTTGCAGCTATGGGCGAGTCGCCAATCATTCGTATAAAGAGAATGCGCGTTGCGATGGGCACTTAATCTTATCCAGGATTTCCAATTATTTTTTCTCCGAATAATTTCCACAGCGTATGAGTAGCGGGCGCCTTCGGTTTTCCGCATCTGCGGCTTAACTTGACTCGAGACGGGGAAACAACCTACTACGGGTCCTTAACTTCAGCTGCATGTCTCTCTTTGAAATAGTCGCTCTTGTTCAACGGCCATTCTCATGATGATGCAACTGGGCTTCAGCAGCGTCTGCCCGGCGAGTCTATGCCATCAAAAACTCCTGCAAGTCGGCTCGGCGGCTCCGGTCGCGTTCCCTGATGGATCTATGCAAGGAGATGAAGGTTAGTTGCGATCCATGCATGCAGCATTGTTTGTTTGTAAAGCGTCCGAAGGAGCGAGAAACATGTTGCAACCTACCGGTCATTAAGGAGGTGTACCGTGTTTTCGATATTCTCAGGTGCAAGACCTTTTGTGCGGGGGATGAGTGAGCCTCGCAGGTTGGAGAATCGGAAGCATTGAGAGGGATCCGTCGTGGACTATATAAGCCCGGAGAGAGGAGGGAAATCGAGTATGACAATGTATGTGCTGTGATTCACTGTTGTGATCATCCTTCGGACCAAACGCCTCAATGTCATGTCAGTCTGCTGCTCCAATACCCCTCATCGCAGATTCTAGAATCGGGTGCTGACTGTTGTAGATCATGTCATTTGCTGCTTGTTGTCCCAATCTGGGACCGCTGACAGGTGACAGCAGAGACTGAACAGCCATTTGCCAGCCTGTTTGTCGTGTAATATTGGGTACCCATTGGGCTTAGTGTAACGTATCCCACAAAATTGGTTGCAACAACCTGCCGAAAAATGCCGCATAAAGGGATTACACGGGTTGCCCCGAACATAAGCCAAGGCATCATCATGAAGAATCAAGTCTGGTATGTAGCCTCTTTAAATCTCGACATTTATTATTCTGTACTTCCACAAGCTTCAGTCCATATAATGAGTTCCGGGGCAGCAATATCCCACTCTCTAGTCTGCACCACAAACGCGAAGAGCTGAGAAACAGCACCAAGAGTCCAAGATGCATCTTGTCATCATCGCCATAGACATCAGCCAGACCCAGGGCAGAAAAGGTGGTATGCGAAACGAGAGGGGTCGTTTCCAAGGTGCAGAAAAGCCTTGGCTTCCCTAGTGTCGATACACCCTACCGGAGATCTTTGTTCACGAATCACCAGGACGGAAAAGAGTTAGGCGATGACCATGGGAACAAGTTGCTTTAGCCCGAACTCCTCGCCGCCCTCGTCGACGATACGTATCTAGATTCATCTCGGTCGTATTGCCCAGCGCCGCTACGAGTAGTGCAACTGGCAGCTTCTGTGGCACAGTGGCAGCTTGTACTCGACGGCCAACACGACTTCGGACTCTCCGGTCGAAGAAATTCTGATTCTGTAGAATTTGACACCAATGCTGTTCTTCCCACTAGCCTCTAGGTTCTGAGCGAGACATTGTTGTCTCTCCACGATTTATGTGTCTTTCGAAATCCACGTCCAAAACTTGTCCTTATCTCTGCATTTTGGCACCTCCTTCATCAGGAATTCTACCGCCTTGAGAAAAGAGTGAAATTAAGCATGCTGCTATGTATCACTGTTGTGATTGTTATTCCCATCTCAATGTTGGATAAAACGTGTCATTCAGTGTTTTCCGCTGGGCAGTGTGGACTCTGGAGTGTCGACTCTGGAGTGTCCCTGTTTGTATCAGACTATCAGTGATCACAGCCTGCAGGCCGAGGTTGGTGCAATGGCGGCACAAAAGACCAACAAATCTCCTCAACTCTCCATCGCGTCGCGTCGCGTCAAGACACCCTACATCAGGAAACTATTCCGTTGAAGTTCTGTACACTGTACACAATTGCGCATCTCTGGCATGGAAATTGACCTCAATATTAAGTCAAGCCAATGCGTGTGGTGGTCCAAATGGGCCCGATGGGACGATTCGTGATATTTCCGCCTAAACAAGATTCCGTCTACATACTTGAGCAGCCGAGTCTGGTATCAATGCGCCTGGAACCATAAGACTTGCCTCTAATAGTCTGATTTCTGGATTTATTGAAAAAATTACAAAAGACTTCAAGCCATTATGTTCTAATGAATTGAAAGTCTTCCCCGGCAGCCGCAATGCAAGTCGCAAGTTCCTCAAGCTGGCGACGGGAAGAACGCCTCGCCCTAGACATCTTGGGATTGAATTCAGAAATTAGGCTTGTCAGGTGAGCGTTCTGTTCTTGAACAGCCTCCGATGATGTTGTTCTGCAAATGATATTATTGTTCAGCCTTCTGATCGATCTTGAAGTCTTGAAGGATGGACCTCGTGAGTCGTATGTGGCTGCAACGTTCCGTGTAGATGCATCTGAGATAATGACTTGAATTGCGCATAGCTTCCTTGGTGTGTTTTGGCATGCCTCCTGAAATGATTTCGCTATTACATCTTGTCTTGAAGGAAGATTCGAGCGAGTAAGCGCAGTTTGACTGTAGCTTTGGCGTTGATGAAGGTAAAAAGAAGGGCGGCCGGATAGGAATCAGAAAGAGTGTGTCGCGGCGACAACCTCCTGGAGCCTGGAACTTCCGACGGCGCTCCGCATCATTGCCGCAGTCTCGACTCTCTGGATTAAACGCCTAGCTGCTGACAACAGTTTGTCTCTCAACTTAAGCATGCCACTAATGAACCAACTTGAAGAAACCACTTATATTCAACCAATGCAAGAGAGACAAATCAGGTGTTTTGCGCCTGAGACCACACGAAATGAGAGCGTGACCGAGTTGCTTTTATCTGTTTCGCGCCTCCAGCGCTTGCAGCTCACACAGAAGTCCGGGCCCAGAACATTCGTCCCAAGTTCCAACGCTGCGTACGCCCTAGCACTGCGGGAGGATAAGGCCTGGCAGACCTGGGCCCAGACTCAGCCTCATCATTCTTTCCGCAATATGTACCCGCAATACCCGCAATACCCGCAATACCCGCAATACCCGCAATACATACCCGCAATACCTCCCGCGGGCCGTGGGCCCGGGCCACCGGACGGCGGAGGGCCACTCACTCACTTCCGAGACCCGAGTCCCTTGACGAAACTTCCAACGGCACTTCGAGAAAGTCAGCCCCGCGCCACTGGGCTGAGCAGCTGAGCTGAGCGTATATACCTCATCACGCACTCTGAGCGGACATGCGTTTCTCGCGTGGTTTGGCCTCTGTACTCCGTATGATACTGTGAATCTGTGATACAGTACCTATGTCACGCAATGTTATAGCCTACTGAAGATCCGAATGTCGCCCGAATGTGAGCACAACAAGGTGCAGCTGGTGTTGAGCATCAAAACACCAACAGAGTGCCATGACGAGCTCTCAACATCTAGATCCAAATCTCACAACCAGCGTCGATATTTACATTATACATACGCAGATGTCTCCTTTATCTCTGCATACTATGCATAAGTGAAGGGTGTCTCACCACTCTAGAATCGTCTACATCGTGTAAGTTATGCAAACCGTTTTCTTGTGAAAGACAAAACAAATGTTTCGCCGGCCTCTCCGTGCGTATAGAAGAAGGAAAAGAAAATTTCCGCTTTTTTCATGTATGCATAAAAATCCCGATGATCAGCTTCGTTCGCAGATACGGCTTGCTGAATTTGACGTCTCGTGAAATGCCAAATGTTGGTCCCACCGGAAGTGCCTCGCGGAACCAAGACAATGCATCTGAGCAACTATGTACCTAGTTCCATATGCAAGATTTCGGAGACTTGTAAGCTTTGAAAGGTGGGCAAACAGGGCCTTTTGATCGTGCTTTGCATCACACGTTCCCTGGGTGCATGGCGTCGTTTTGTACTCTACATATCGCTGCGACATCGACCGGGAGGGGGGGGTGTACCGTGTGTGTCACTTTTACCAGCGGAAGATTACCGCCCGCCCGACATACATACTACGGAGTAATATGTGTGTGAACGACAACGTACACAAATGTATGTATGTAAATATGTATCGTAGGCACATGCGGCATCGCAGCTACGAGATGGCAGACCAGTGAACCACACACGACGATTGAGCATAGAATACGCCTGAGGCGACTTGTTTTAAGCATGCTGAGTAATTATGTAATCGTTAAACCCATCGAGTTGCCTGTCATATTTATAATTTTTACCATTCCCGCCGCACGCGGCACACCAACATAAACTTGGATTGTGGGGTTTTATGTCTCGCAAGAGCTTCAAGCCTCAAGGGCGCGCCTCAAGTCAGCGCCACCCTCCTTCGGCCAGCGCCAGACGGCCCAGGCTTCGCACCCAAAGTACACACAGACAGAGAAGACAAGAGAGAAAAGAGAAATAATTGAAATATGCAAATTGGAAAAGACAGCTGAAGAAGGCTAAAGAAAGCAAAGTACGTCCATTCCACTTGAACCTGCCAAGCACTGACTCTGACACTAAGTATTCAGTATGGCCCTATATTGTAAAGTTGCAGACTCGCCGGTTCGTACGTGTACTGTGAGCTTTGATAATAATTTTCTTGAAACCCCCCATAGATTGGTGCCGGGTTTGGCTCGTATCCATACGTGGTGTACTGTAGCGCCGGGCACGGGTCGTCTGCAATACATGTATCGTTGCCGCTGCTTCGCCGACTCTGATCCTCATGTCCTTTTGTCACCGGCACGCCCCAGTGTACACTTCCCCATGGTAATCCGGATAGCTCATGAGCTTCGCTCAAGTCGGTGATCGAAGGCGTACGATAGCTGTTTCCAGCGTTTTCTATATTACGAAGATCTCGTTCCGCCCTCTCTTTGTTTTCTCGAAGCTTCTCACCTAGAAGCGCAATGTTAGGCACATGCTAACGGTCAGGCTGATTCTCCTTATGAACTCACGAAATCTGCGCTGTGCAACACGGTTTTGAATGCGCCTTCTCTCCTCTGGATCCGAAATTTCTGTCCAATCCACTTCTTGAGAAACCAACGATACATGTTTTGGATGCTTCAGAGCCTTCAGCTGGGAGGCGGAATGTCTTTTGGCTGACGGCAAGCCACTTGGGCGGCGCTGCGGCTCGTCTCTATTTGCCCTGGACATCGTTCTCGAGAACTGAAAAGTGTGGCTCCTTTGGCAGTGGAGATATAATTGAGTGATAGATTGAGAGTTCAAAGCTTGATGCAGTCTCTTCGAGGAACAGTGTAAGAATTTGAGCAAGTGTATAGGTAACAAAATCTTGATAAAACCTGTGCGAGAAAAATATACAACTTCGCTTCTGTCAAATCATTACAGCGAGGCCATGATGTGGTTTTAAACAACGAGCGATGAAACACAATCGCCATCTTATTGGTCCCAAATAGGAAATGAACCAGCGAAGACTTAGTCTCAGTAAGATACCCTCGCCTCAAGCTGTCGAGCCATTACGATAATGGCCAAGGTATTTGGAGTTCCGAGTCCCCACTGGCCCTCGTTGATCTGCAGCATCAACGTATGGCCCGGCTTATCAGAAGTCGCAGTTTGCAGGACGATGCTCCGCAAGTGTGTCTCCAGTATGTACGGAATACGCATGCCGGAGACTCGGTGTGGTGATGTGGTACCGGTAGAAACATGGAGGGGTGTGTAGGCAGAGTTCCCATGGCGTTGAGGGCCGGACCAGGCCCTTGGAGAAGTTGCCACTGGCCAGCGAAAAAGCAACATCAGCCTTGTCCAGGGCCAGGGCTTCGGCATGTCATGTCAGGGTCCCGCATGCAATGTACGCCCACACTTTAGGTACAACTCCGTATGTGCAGGCTCAGCGACCGAAAGAAGGGCGATGGAGTGAGTGTGGCCAGGTCGGTCACAACGGTACCTTCGATTCGCGTTCTAGTTGACTGCGATGTGGGCTGAGGAGGCCACTTGGGGCGTGAAAATGCGTGTCTGATAGGAGTCGCTATCCGAAGATGTGGTCGAAGGTGCCAAACAAGCAGAGTACTCAGTATGCTGGTGTTCCTTGGCGTGGTCTGCTGTCCGATCTGAGTCTGATCCAGTGTCCGGTCCGGTGTTATGAAGCTGATCGCGCATGAGGTGCCGACAGAGGCAAAAGAGCTCAGTATGTTTTAGACTAGGGCTGACATGACAGGCACGCTGGCTCTCAACATGGTTATCCTTTACCCTAACGAGACTTCCTTCTCTCCTTGGTAGGGTCTTTTCTTTCCTACATACCTAGGTACCTACTTCAGTGTTATCATGAGATGAGTACCTGCAGCTGACCAAACTGGGCTCTCGTACAATCGTTACATGCGCGCGGGCTTGCTGCTAATTGAAGGATCTGCAGCTGGCTCAAAGACGCACTCGCGGGTAGCCCGCATGCTTAGCCCCGAAATTGTAATCTGACGAACTATAGGGATCTATCATGTCCCTGACGGGAAATCCGTACTGAGGCTTGTCGTAGCCGGTCCAGGACGGCGTTTTCTTCGGTGCCGGATGTCGCGCGAAGTAGGAATGCTGCAGCCTGCGATAATGATGGCGAGTCAAGACTCAAGAACTTCGTATGTAACGAGGCAAGGGTAGCGTTGAGACTAGGTAATCCAAGCGCGGCATGCCATGTAGCTACTCCGTACGTACCCCGAATGGGTGTCAAAGTACAGTTATAGCGAGGCCTCGATCATGTATCCGACGCTGCAAAGCCTCGAGTTGCTGATACGACAAGCACATACCCTCTAGGCTCTGGAACGAGTGTTCAGCCTCTTTGGCAAATTGGAACCACTGCCAGCGGCTTGACGACAAATCTTATGGTCCGAATGCTTGCAGGTCTACATTTGCATATAATCTTGCGCATCCAATGGCAAGGTTGCTTTGCGCACGCACTTTGTTGATACTTCGAGTTCGTTCTGCGCTTCTGCCGATAGGGTCGTACTGAGCTCGGCCGAAATGCTGCTTTTCCGCAACTTCCAGACCCTTCTCCGATGAGCTTATATTTCCTGTTTCGGGTCACCGGCTCAGAGTAGTACCTAGACGGCAATCAACAGGGCAAAGCTCGTATGTATTCGCGCAATAATTCCGCACTTGAGTGAGTGGACACTGGAGAGTTTTAACTTCTGACTGCTGGATGGGAGACTCCAGTTTCCACGACGCGTGGAAGCAAACTCTATTGAAAATTAGGCCCAATGATTAAACGCCGTAATAATAAACGCCTCGCTGCGCGGATGGTGGTGGCGCAGGACGTTGTAGCATGTTGTGCCTGCGAGGTGTGATGAAATATGCTACAAGAATGGTGGTCAAATAGTAACAAAGTGGAGCGGAATTAAGCCTTGCGGCCGTTTCGATCGCTCATCCGCTAGGTAGCTGCCGAAGCCATTGTCGTCAATTATTGAATTGCCGGTTGTGCTTTCTCGCTCGTCTGACGCGTACGAACGCGGGCCCATGGTTTGTACAGCTCATACAGCTCATTGATAAAGAGGGCATTTTGACTACATACACACCAAGGTCCAGTGTTCTTCCCTTTCTCGGCAAGTCGCGTACCGTGCGGCGTGGCGAATTCTCCTTAAGGCCAGAATTGGCGCCTCAGAGTTGCAGTCGATTATTATTAGCCGCAACAAGCACGTTTCTATCACGGTACACGCAATCAGTCCCGCGGACCGATGCATACCGGCTCTTTTTGCTGGCCTCTCCGATGTGAAACACTTGATACCATGTGTTTTCTTGGCCAGCCAGCTAAGCTTCCCTTGGCGAAATCGTCAATGGCAGGATCCTAGCACCTAACATGTACACATCACGAGGATGTATCCACGGAGAGTTCTAGACTTGGATTGCTACTGGAGCCACCTAGATTTAGATATGGCCTGAACTGTGACCGCTGTTGGTTTTCGCCTCGTTCTTGCCTTTCTCGTACTTGCTCGTCTATGGCAGAATTTGAAGTGGTTTTCTCTTGATTTGGAAGAGCATTGTACTTGTGATAAGTAATAACGATAAGTCAATTGCAAACCTTAGAGCAACTCCAACGCACTTTAGATTCAATGATCTTCCAGCCTTGAGTGCATAGAGCAGATGCAGGGACTCGCGTAAAGATCATTGTTAGCGGGCATCTCACATTTATTTCTGCGCCGTCACGGAAGAAGATGCTGGCGCGACGCCTGCAATTGACCCAGAGAGCCAACACCGCTAGATCTTGTCTTTTGCTTTCCATTGGCATTTCCTCTTTTCTTGTTGGAGAATACGGCGACTCGGAACCCCAGACTTCCGTAGTTGATGCAGACCGATGATATGCGTCATATAGCTTATATTTGCGACAAACGTGGCGGTGATGGGGTTGTAGGTACTTGGCAAGAACGATGGATAACGTTACCTAGTATTCTGGCTCAGGAGACGCTCGTGTGGGCAAGACGTCATGTCCGGCGACCCGAGAATCGACTTCCCTGCAGTCCGAGTAAGCCGCATGAGATCACGCAACCGGATATCACAAAGTCATGACGAAGCAATCAGTTGCGATCAAGGATTCAGCCCTGTGAAGAATATCATCTGATCAGCCGAACTGGCCTTCATCAACGTAAACGCAATACGCCTGATAGTGTAGAGCGCACCGAAGAAATAGGCTCGTGCCCCCAACCAGTACGCGATAAGTTATAACCCTCTCGGCCGTATTCCCATCATGCCCCATTCGTTGGCTTGCAGTGGAACAACCTCGCGCGTATTCAAGACAGGCTAGGAGAAGGGTTGAAAAGAAAGGCGGAAGACCAGGCGGAGGAAACAGCGGAACGAGGGGGGTGTAAATAGACGCCTACCTACATATGGACGTGTCACGTACGGTGAAATCAATTCAGAGCTCAGTACGGAGGACAGAACAACGCCATCCCCGCGGCGATCTCCTCCTCGGGTCTTTCGTCTCAGAGACTCGAGAGAAGTCTTCTGTCTTATTAGGCAGGGGTCATGTGAGGAATTTTCTCCATTTCTCCTCATTTTTGCCCAGCTCTGTTGTGCCTTCATACCTACATTACGACGTAGGTATGTTCAATCTCTGTTTTGAGTGTCCTCCTCGGGTCTTTCGTCTATACGGAGTATTCGAGTTTCGTACAAAATACAGAGTACAGGCCTGGCATACCTAAGGCTATAAAGTATGTACCTGGTACTCTGTAAGCCTCAGGTAGTCGGCGGCGAGAGGAGATCAATTTCCTGTAATGGGTGCCTGTGATGATTGATATATGTTGTAATGCACACATGATTACATAGATGTATGTACCTAGGTATGTACATCGGAAATGTCGGCCGCCTTCCAAGTTACATGAGGTCGTGGGCCCACATAAAAAAAGATACATCCTGATTCCTGACAGGTTGACAGATCCGCACCACTAGGTCTCAAACTCGTAGCTAGGTACCTACCTAGGTATCTACCTACCTAAGCTAGATGGTTCAAAACTTACTCCGTACATCTGAATCGTGCGTTATTTTGATAGCCCAAAAGGCGCCGTTCGCGATGTCGTTGGCGGCGCAATCGACTCTTTCATCGAGCAACGGAATCGGAACCGTACCACCACAGCACCAAAGGCTCAACAAACCCGGCCCCTTGGCTCCCCCCGATTACGTTGTTCCTACGCGTATTACGAATGTACAACGAACCTATTCAAGGCGCCGAAAACTTGAGGTGTTATTATTCTTACTACATCACCGGATTCATGACGTAGAGTCACGCGTTAGCGATCACTATTTTGATGATGGCTCGCGTCGTCCCTATATTCGTGAGGCATCCGCTTGGTTCAAGATACCGACACGCACTATCAGTACATGGTGGAAAGCTCGCGCCTCCTTCGGCATTACTGAAGATGGAGCTCCTGTGTGCATAGAGGAGTTACTCCGCAAGAGTTCTATAAAGAAGACGACCAAGAAAAAACGACAAACGGAAGGAACAACGGCTCCTAAGCGGGGGCGAAAGGCCTCACAGAAGCAGGCCAAGGAAACACCACAAACAGAAGGATCACCAGCTCCCGAGCAGGCGCAAACGGCCTCACAAGAGCAGGACAAGGGAAATCTACAAGCAAGAAACAAGGAGAATCTGCCGCCAGAGGCGACAGTGACGCAGCAAGAGACGGGACGTAATGCCTTGAACGAGAATCATGCAACCGGGCAGGACAGCGCAATGCAAGACCGGAGTCATTAGAGGGGGGGGTTGGGCTGTCTTCTGTCTCCTTCTTCTTTTCTTTGTCTCTAAAGCTGTGCTTGTTCGGTAGCTACTACAATAGGCATATGTACATACGATGCTGGCAGGGAGTGAGGCGCAAATTATGCTTGTTCGTCGTGACTTTGATTCTGTGACGACTGCGCCCTCGCTTTTTCCGCGGGGTCGCCGTAACGAGCGAAATCTTCAAGGCGGGTAATGCAGCACCCGTTATGTCAACTTGTGTTCGTTGAAATTGGGGGTCTCCAAGACGTCATCTATGCTCTGAGCAGTGAGAATGACAGCCAGGCATGTTGACGAGCTCTCATTTTCGAGTTGATGGTAATTTTCGTTGCTCGTCCCAAAAAGTCTTGGGAAGACGAAAGAGGGTCGGGGTAGAGCTACATATCTTGTCGACCGATGTCGCAACATTATGATCAGGGTGCCGGAATGCCTCCGATGCGAAGAGATCACATACTTGCCGCTGCCAGCTCTGCTGAGGCCGAGCAGCAAAAGAAACACAAATGCCACAATACTCTTTTCAGCCGTAGCTAGTTGTGCGATTCGCCACAACGCCAGAAGTTTGCCATGGAAAGACACGTCTAAGATACAACGGGGCCACTCCCGCGCAAAGAAAAAAGAGCATAGGAAACAATGGAAAATTACAGCCCTGTACTCTAACCACTTTGACCACTGTTCGAGCTCAGTGCCTTCTCCCGCCTTTCTTTGCGCGACGCGACGCGACGTTTGAACAAAACTTCCGCCCTGCGACGCTCACCTCCGTTAACCTTTTCACTCTGGCGATCCTCCCACATGCCCTCGGTGACTTTGACAGTAGAACCAGCATTGCCTGGCAGTGGCAAGGCATAGGGACCACGTATTGACTTGAGGCCAACAACCTTGTATCCCAATGGCCTGGGTAGGGTCTTGAGAGCCGCAAGTTTATCGGGATCGCTCGGCACATTCACCACCCATTTCGCGTCACTGATTACCGAGGCTGGCGGAGTGGCTACCTTCAGCAAGGCCTGCCCGTCTTCGACATGTTCGAAATCACCCCCCGGGCCGAGCGCCCCAATACGGTACTTGTTCATCCATTGAAGCAGATATCTTCGAGCCCGAGGTGGCTCGATGCCCAATTCCTTAAGTTCAGACGATGTGACGGAGAAAAGGTTTTCCCACGACGAGAACTTGGATGCGTGCTTGCTGAGGCCGCGCCCGATGAGGGTCAGGAAGGTCGGTACGTCGGGGACAAAAGGACAAGGCTTGGGAATCGGGTGCAGAGGTCGCGACTTGTGTAGGAATCGAATCTGCAGTCTCTGCGCGGCGGCGAGGCCTGTCTTTGGCGCCAAGAGACGCAATGAAGCTCGCAGTGTGGTGGTAACGTTCATGACTGCTGCTGCTGCTGCTGCCGCTCTGCTGCTCGAAGGAAAGACATGGTTAGCAAAGCTAGGGAGGCTTGACGAGGCCGTAATTTTCGAATGACGACAGCCGAGGAGCGTTGGAAACGTTCCAATCAAGCGGAACGGATGGAAAAAAGGGCGTGACAACGGAACGTACCTCTAGAAACGACAGCTGGGGCTGTGTCGCGACTTCTTTGTATGTGCTGCTTGGTTGAGAACGGGTGACTTTTTCGACATACATACCCTGCTCAAGAACGCCTTGGGACAAATTTGTTTTACGTAAGCAAGCTTTCTGATTTAATGTGGGGGTGGGGCCCTTCTTCCGCTCCGGCCGGCTGTACGTGCCGAACAAAGTCGAGAAGTGTGAGGCAGCTGCCATTTATTATGACTTGCATTCCCTTCACTCGTCGTCGTGCGCATTCTGACACTTTTAGCTCACTTCACTTCTCTCTGCACACCATGGGTAGAAAAAGCCAAATTGTCACATTGTCCCTCAATGAACTCGGATAGTCTCGAATCTCTGAACGCGCAACAATATAAAACCTGAAACGTCAAAAACACACTCCTCGCCCTTCCTCTGGAGAAACGACCCGACAATGCCCCCAAAGGCACCGCGACGCTCATCCAAAAAGGTGGCTGCTGTGGAATGTGTAAAGCTGGCCGTGAATGGTAGGTGATGTTGCCTCGTGAATAACATGCGTGGTACGCAGGCTAATTGCGCCACGATCCTCCTAGAAACGGTTCCAACTTTGGTCGTACAATACTTGGCCGCGCTGCCGTGGGACAACACACGAGAAGATGCTACTGATGTACTAGATGGACAGCCTTCGAAGCGTCGCAAACTGATGGCCGAGCCCTTTCCGGCAATTTGCGTCGCCACTGCAAATACACGGTTTACTCGTCGCGTTAAGAGAGGAGACCACACCGATGTCATAAGGTCCAGCAACAATGCGAACGAGCTCTTGAAGATCACGGTGAGCGAACCGGGAAGCTTATTGGTCGCATCACACCCTAAGTCTCCGGCCGGCCTTTTCTCTGTTCTTTTCTCGTTGAAACCGGAGGAAGAAGATGGCAAACTTGCTCTCATTCTTGACGTTAAAGGCGCGAAGAACAAACAGGAAGGTCCTGGCGACATATGGGTCGAGACGGCGTTGACCTTTACGTGCCAGGGTGGACTGATGACATTCGATATGTCGCTCCGATTGTATTGGAACGAGACGCCTTCGCCCTGTGATTCATTTCCCAGTGCCCGCGAGAGACGTATGACTAGTCGTCTCATCGGCAGCTTTTGGCCCAATACGGATCACAGGAATCAGTCTGTGAGCTCTCCGGCACATTTCTATGAAGCAGCCTACGTTACTTCGCCGGATGACAACACGTTGGACATTCATGTCCCAGGGCTTGAGTCGACTCTCTTTCCGTACCAGAAGCGAACTCTACAATGGCTCTTAGCCAGAGAGGGCGTCATGTGGTCGCGGGATGAAGCCATACTTCAGCCCCTGTCCCCAAAGCCACGTTCGCCGTCGATGGACTGTTTTCGCACAGTGCAAGACGCCAATGGGAAAGAAGTCTTCGTAAGTGACCTGTTCCAGATAGTGACGAGGGACCGGAAAATGTATCAAAGGGCGGATGAAGTTGTCAAGGGAGGTATCTTGGCGGAGGAGATGGGTCTGGGAAAAACCATAGAGATTCTTAGTCTTGTTCTTCTACATCGTCGTCCCAACCTTCAGACAGGAGTCAGCAATGATACCGGTGGGAATGGGGTCTACTCCACGGGGGCGACTCTTATCATCGCCCCCAAATCACTACTTGAACAGTGGATTTCCGAAATCGCGCGGCATGCACCTGGTCTGAGCGTAAAGCACTACAAAGGGTGCAATAACATGCCTGACGAGGATGATGAAGCAATGGCTGAAGATCTTTGTGGATACGACGTGGTCATCACCACGTACTCTGTCCTCTCAGACGAGCTGCATTATGCATACGAACCACCGGAAAGGTCTCGACGGTATGAGAGAGTTTACCGTCGCCGGAAGTCTCCGTTGGTCATGATCTCATGGTGGAGGATATGCCTTGATGAAGCCCAAATGATTGAGAATGGGTATGGTCAGGCAGCCTGGGTGGTGCGGGTCCTTCCTCGCATCAACGCCTGGGGTATCACCGGCACTCCAGTAAAGAATAATGTCACAGACCTCTTTGGTCTGTTGGACATTTTGGATTACGTACCGTACGTCTCTGCACCTCAGGTGTGGCTAGACTTGCTCGCAAAACACAAACCGTTGTTTCGGCAACTTTTCGGCTTCATCGCCTTACGACACACAAAGTCCCTTGTCCGTAACGAGATAATGTTACCACCGCAGAAGAGGTATGCTATCAGCATGCCATTCACCGCCATCGAAGAGCAGCATTACCAGTCGCTATTCAAGGACATGGCCGACCAATGCGGGCTTCATGTTGACGGTACACCGAAGACAGACAATTGGAATCCGGAACATTACGAGTCTGCCATGCGAACATGGCTGAATCGTCTTCGTCAAACAACACTACATCCAGAGGTTGGTATTCACAGTCGCCGTTTGTTACAAAGCCGATCAAAGCCGAAATCAAAGCCGATCCAAACCGTGGACGAAGTTCTCACTGCGATGTTGGTACAAAGCGAAAACTTCATCAGAGCAGAAGAAAGAGTGTACCTGCTCACTCGCTTGACAAGAGGCCAATTGTATGAGAATGGCCCTCGTGTGAAAGAGGCTATGGCACTGTGGGTTGAGGTAAGGAGAGATACCGAAAAACTAGTATTAAATGCCAAGGAAAAACTCATGGATGCCATTCGCGAGTCTGGCGGGGAGCAGGCGGTCGGCACGGCATGCGAACCGGGCCTCGAGGGTGGAGAGGAGGAGAAGTCGGACGACGAGTCGGAATCCAAAGGTAAAATTGGTGAATATCGCCGAAGACATCGGTCAGCGCTCGAGCTGCACCACAGAGCGGTGTTTTTCTGCGCCAACGCAGCGTTTCAAATCAAGGAGAACAAAGAGATGACTGAGCCAGGCTCAGAGGAGTTTCAGCGCCTCAAAGAAATGGAAGACGAAGGCTATGGTACAGCCAGATTGCTGAGGCAAGAGATACTGCGCGAGTGCCATGACAAAGCGACCCGTTTCATGGACACAATCCGTCGTAAGGCCTCCCAACAAAGTTTTGCTGAGATACCCGAGCTCGTTGCGAACCCGCGCAAGGGGATTGAAAGTGGGCTCCTTGTGAGTAATCTGGAGGCGCTCTACGAACAGCTCAATGCACAGGCAAACGTGATTGACGAGTGGCGTGAAGAAGTTGTACAACTGCTCTTGCGGCCTCTAGTCGACGAGGATGACGAGGCCGCGGGCTCGGACACGGATGCGGGTACGGACCAGGCTGAGGGTACTGGAGAAGAGCTTGGAGACTCTGCCAAGTTTCAGGATTTGCTCATGGTATACGTGACTACTCTGAGAGCTGCAATTGCTGATCGCCACGATGCTATAATTGGTCAGATCAATGAACTTTCCAAGCACGAAACGCAGACGTCTCTGAGACTGGCAACGGCTGGCGATGGGCCTGCGCCGGAGAAGATGCTTGAGATGCTGAAATTGAGAGCTAAGATGGACCCGAAGATGCCGACTGTATCCATGCGGGCTGCTGTGACTGAACTTCGCAGCTTACAATCGCGATTATCACCCGATGCTACCCCGGGAAGTCGCGAGGCCCTCGAGGCACAGATTGCTTCTGACCAGCTCCAGTCTATACAGGCGCAGATGAGCAAGCAAAAAAAGGCGGTGTCCGCATTGGAATCCGAAATCGAGGGCTTCAAGGCCACCATGAATGCCCGAGTCGAGTATTATCGCCAGCTACAGGCCGTGTCCGACGCCGTGCTCCCTTACGACGGCCCCAAGACCGATGAAATCATTGACGAGCTCCGGCAAACCGAGGATGAGCTGCGCGAGAAGCTCTCCTCCGCCGAGTCCAAGCACCGCTATCTTCTGAACCTGAGGGACGCGGGTTCCAAGTCCAACGAGCCACGCATGTGCGTCATTTGCCAAATGCCTTTTATGATGGGCGTCCTGACCGTGTGCGGACATCAATTTTGCAAAAAATGCATTACGCTGTGGTTTAAGTCTCGCCACAACTGTCCCGTATGCAAGAAAGAACTCAAGTCGTCCAACTTGCATAACATTGCCATCAAGCCCCAGGAGTTGCAGGTTCGTAGTGAGGAGACGACGACCACAGTGCAAAGCAGACGCGAGATGAAGCCGTTGTCATCTTTGTCAACCGCACTGACGACGGGAATCTACTCCGAGTTCGATGCCAAGCAATTGGCCGAGATTCAAAACATTGACCTGGATGGGCCGTCGTATACGACCAAGATTGACATGCTAATTCGGCATCTGTCGTGGCTGAGGGTATCGGACCCTGGAGCGAAATGCATCGTGTTTTCCCAGTACGTAACTAGTCTGATTATTGAACTTGAATGCCACACATGTACCACCAACTCCCATTCGATGATTTTGTAGAGCTCCGATCTGCTCTTCGGGATATGGTGCTTTCCCTCTCCCCCTTCCACTTGACCCTCGTCTTCTTTATTCTCCCCTTTCAGAACAAACTCGGCCCCTCCATACTTGTACGTACTAACTTGACACAGATATCATGACTTTCTCCAGATTCTGCGCAATGCCTTTGGACGATTCTGCATCAGACACGCGTCCATTGACGATTCCGGAGGCATTGCCAAGTTCAAGGAGGACGCAGACGTCCAGGTATTTCTTCTCCACGCGCGGGCTCATTCCAGCGGACTCAATCTCGTCAACGCCAGCCATGTCTTCCTCTGTGAGCCGCTCCTCCACACCGCCCTGGAACTGCAGGCAATTGCACGGGTCGACCGCATCGGGCAGCAGCGCGAGACGACCGTCTGGCTGTACCTCGTGTCGGGCACGGTGGAAGAGAGCGTATACAACCTCTCCGTGCAGCGGCGCATGAAGCACTTAGGTAAACGACGTGGCCGTAACAGCCACGCTGATCAGGCCAACGCGACCCAGAAGACCAGAAAGTCTAGAAAGGCCAACAAGGCTACCGCAGCGACGCCGGACATACTCGATGCCAGCTTTGAAGCAGCCAATACGCTGGAGCTTGAGCACGCAGCCCTGTCCAAGCTGATGAGCAAGGATACATCGGCGGGCGAAATGGTCGACAAGAATGATCTGTGGGAATGTCTGTTTGGCACTGCTGCGCGGGCAGCGAGGAATGCGAAGCATCATAAAGGGGACGAGGCGGCGGGGAAGATGCAGGAGAAGGCAGTCATGAATTATTTGGCTGGTGAGGCGGCTGTGGCGCTGGTTGACACTGCGAAGAGGCCACGACGTACGTGTACAGGATTGACGTGATTCTGGGGTCTTGATGAGCTTTGTGTGGCCATCACACAATACCTACACGGTTTGGGCTCATGCTGGTCAACACGTACGCTTATACTCATCATTTCGAAATGGGAAGCTTGGTATACACTTGGATCGACTGCATTGACACTGGGTAGATTGCGAGAACACAGAGCCGTGTCCGTTCGGGGATATGTACTCGTGATTCTCGACTTAGTGACGTGAGGCAGGCGTGTTAGAAATCTTAGAATAGATAGATAGCTAGATACCTAATGTGTGGCTTTTTCTGCAGATGGAAAACGTATACATGAAGTCGAAGTAGGTACCTGTATGAACGAGTGGGTAGATTTCTTCAGGTACCAATGAATAGACGAACCCGTCACATGCTCTAACACCGTCCCCGTTGGACCGTTGTGGTCACTGGTGGTTCACTAATAAATTGCACCCATCAATGGCAACATCGTCTTGTTTGTTTGGCACTCTGTGGAGAGCAACTCCATCACTGATCAGGAATGGGTAAACGTGCCTCTCGCTACCTTGTATTAGAGTACAAAATAAACAAAAAAATATGATGTATACTTTTCCGGGGGACCTTACCGGAAAAAAAGGAACTGCTGGGATGTCCACTCCTGAAGCCGCAAAAAGCAAAGAGCTCAGTTCTCATGGAAAAGCGTTAGCCATGTGCTCTACTCCGTAGGTAGCCACGCGCAATCGAATTTTATGACCGATCTCAAGCTTCTTGCTTTTTCTACTCCGTATCCCGCACAGGTAGGTATGTATGTCAACATGTCGTCGCCAAACGGTGACTTATGCAAATTATGCGAGCTTTTCTTCCGGCAATCGCGCCGGGTGCATCTGACACTTCTGAGTCCTGACTCACGAGTCACGGCCAGGGGACTTGCACGGCGTGCTTCATGTACTTGAATGCAGCAATATCGGTCCATGAGGTGAGGTGATTCTTTGAAATTTTAAACCCGAGAACCTTGGGCTTCTCGCAGTGAGTCCTTGCTCCCTTTTATTTTGTTCATATGCTCAGAGTTTTGTCTTTCCAAATACACCTACATATCGTCTGACATCGTATACTGCAACCTCCAATGGGTACACTGATCATTGTTTCGTACACATGCGCACGCATGTCTCTACCCTAATATCGAGCTTATATGAAAAAAAAACACCCTCATCACTGCGACGCACACTCGAGTAAACATCTCATTACATCTTATCACGTTACGAGACAAGTACAAGCCATGTCGATCCCCTATTTGGCGACGGATCTGACACGCTTCGCGATCGGACGGTGCATGTGGTGCTCGGGGATCCAGCTCTCGTCGTACGTCTTGGAGCCGGTAGCAGCGCCGGCCGAGTCGGAGGCTGAGAGGGTGGCGTCGGCATCAGCAGAAATCTTCTTGGCCTTCTTGCCGATGGGGGTTTTGGTGCGCTTGGCCGGGGGGAAGAGGGCTTCGATCCATGTCTTGTAGACAAAGTAGAGCGTGCCGGCGAAGACGCCGGAGAGGACCAGGTAGAGGAAGATGCTGTCGCGATGGGTGAATGTTAGCGATTGCCGTGCTTCAGGTCATGCTTGGGCCAGCTTCATGCTAATAAGTTGGGCATCATTGCGAGGACGGAACAACATACATTTGAGGGTCGAGAAGGCTTGTAGGAGCTTCAACGATGGAAGCCGGGCCTTCGTGCACCACAATCTGGTGCACTTGGTTCGTTCCGCTGGCCACCACAGCGGCGAGCTGCAGCTTCACATCCTGCGGCTGCATGTCGAGAACGAACGGGTAGGTGAGGCTCTTGGTCTCGCCGGCCTCGATGGCATGGTTGTATTGTACGGCGGTCAAGTTGTGAAGGATGCTCTGATACTCGAGCGAGCCCTCGGGGAGCGCCTTAGGGTTGGCGACGAAGCCGGCCAGGAAAGCGACCTGGATAGGGCCATCCTCGTGGTTGGTGAACTCGACGAGAGCTGTTGTCGCGTGGCCGTTGACGAGGCGCACGCCCAGGACGTCGGCATCGGGGAATATCGTTTTCACGCTGGCCTTGAGCTCCGGCTGCGACGGAGGAGCGCGATCGTTGGCGGCAGCGGCATCATCAGCCTGGGCATGTTAGTCCTCTTGACCACACTTTCTCCATAAACTTCATTGGACACGTGGGCAGAAAAGAAGGCGCGCTTCACATACAGCGGATGCACCGAAGACCTGCAGAGCAAGCACGGGGAGTAGCGAGGAGAACAGCATCGCGATGAGAAGACGAATACCTGTCGAGAAGAAGAAGAGGGAGGTAATAGATCGAAGGAGAAGACGAGTGAGTCGAGAAATGCAGAATGTCCACGATTTGTTGGTAGACCACTCAAGCAATGGGGAAGAGGCAGAAGAAAGATGAGGCGTAACTGTAAGGCGAAGCTGGCAAAGCTGTCGTGCAAGTCAAGTGGGTCGGTTCGAGGGCCTACGGAGGCCGGCAGTGGGCACAACCCCTGAAGGTAATTAACATGTCAAAACCTAAAAGGTGGCCTGAAGGGACCAACCCTGGAGCCAGGGGCGCCATGACACGGAGATTCAGAAGCCTGTTGCCGCACCGCATCGCACCGCATCGCACCGCATCGCATCGTATCGCCCGTCGGCGACGGTATTCCCGTCCCGTGTCCGTCGGTTTGGACTCGCCCTACTCCATGCATGTAGTAATGTACCTATTGACTCACAGGATACCATCGGAAAACTTCATGTCCGCCAGAATGTCGCCCAGCCAATACCCAAATGTCGTCGCAAAACGGGGCAGATTACGAGTCAACGTCGTCGCATGCAGTGATATTGGTGTAAAGTAAGAAGAATTGAATAAAAAGAGTATGTACCTATGTATAGATAGGCAAGAGTAGGGCAGGTAGACTAGAAAGAATAGTATGTCGAACAAAATCTTAACAAAAAACCGCTTCATCAACGCCGTCCCATGACTATTTTCATTACGCCAATCATGCCGAATATGCTTCCTTTTTCCTTCATCTCAGCCACATCTTCTGCCCGACCGAGTCTCATCAGTTCTTCACCACACCACTAATAAGCCAAGTAGAAAAAGCGCAACCCACGCAACGAGCACCAAGCCAGGCATCGCGACCGTCCCCGCGCTCGTTGGCGTCCTCGCCTCACCCGGAAAATTACACGACACCACGGTGCTGTTGGCGACCCGGACCCCATACGTCATGTTGAAGCCATACATGCCCGGCTGCGGACATTTGAACTGAATGGCCGCAGGGCAGCTCTGCACCACCTGGTAACAGATGTCTTCGCAGGGCATGAGTTCATTGTACGGTCCTGGTTGAATGGTCTGGTCGATGAACGCGTTGCGTGATGCATTCTGCGACGGCAGTTTGGCCAGTTCCTGACGGATATCGGCCGGCAAGAAGGTGCCGTTAGGGAATGCCTGGTTTACGTTTCGTACGACGCTGAAGGGAGATCCGCTGAGAAAGTCTTCGCACCGGGGGAGGCTGACGGTGCAAAGCCATCGTTTGTAGGCTCTTTTGCAGTCCTCGCATGTTCTGGCGAGCGAGTATCGGGACGTCCTGTCAGCTTCGCACTGTATTTGCTGCATGACTTTGAGGAAGTTGTCATATATGCTCTTGGCTTGCTTGTCGTATGTTTTGGCTAGCTCGGTGTTGTTGAACTTGCCATCGTTTCCTGGCACCGCGTATTGGATCTCGTCGCAGAACTCGAGATCTGTCACGACCTTGCAATTGGGTGCTGTTGCAGATTAGTCGTGAAAGCTTATATTTATACATCTACGTACCCAAGATAGGATGTAAATATATACAAGGGGAGAGAGAGAATCCATTTGGGTGCCTCAGTTCGTTTACGTACCAGCATTGGTCTGAAAAGTCGTGCCTTCGAAAACAATACTTCCGCGCTTTCTCGAGCTTCCGCTTGCATCGTCCTGCCTCTTCACATTCACCGTCGTGTTGGCTGGTAGAACGAGCATCCCGCTATAAGATGTTGTCGCGTTCAGTCCCAAAACATAAAACTGCTGCTTTGGCAGACCACCTGGCCCTCTAAGCGTCATCGAGGTCTTGACCATTTCGTTATTCTTTGCAGTTCCGTGACCGTTGCTGCCGATGGGCGCATTGTTCTCCAGCCCGCAAGCTGAGCGACGAAGGCCGTCTAGCACTGGCCAGTCTTGCCCGCTCACGTAGAGCTGATAAGGCGGGTCCTCGCTCCAGACCTCGCGAGTCTCGCTAGCATCGTCGGTCAAGTTGCGTGTCATCAGAAGCGCGGCTGTCGAGTCGCTGTCCATCCAAAGCAGCTCTGCACCGTCCTCCGCGTTGCTTTGATAATCGTGAAAGTAGTCGGTACTCGACGCCGCAACCTGGTAATTATACACGCCCTCGTAGTCATCCTCAATGTTTGGCGCATAGATACCGATGTAGACGTCGGTCGTTGCATTGATGAGGCTTACTGTCACCGCACCTTCCTCAAAATTGTGAGCTGTGAAGCCTTGTGTCACTTCTCCACTGGTGCTGTTTGTGATTCGGGGGCATCCTACATCTTTGTCTGTGCCGTTGGACAAGAACAGAATTAATTGTGGTGGCTTTTGTCCGGACTTGTTGCTCTTGTCGGTTTCGTTACCCTTCGGCCGTATTTTCGGTTGTAGACATGTGTTCGCAGATATGTACATGGTGGTATTCATGCCCTCGTAAACCGAGGCATCCGCCGTGTCATATGGGTCGTCATCGTCGTCGTCGTCGTCATCTCGTTTCCGACTGGCCGGATCAGTGCTGTTGCCCAGGGATCCTTTCTTGATGATGTAGCATATCGGTGTGTTGCCAGGCTGAAGATTAAAGGCCAAAGGCGCTTCGTCTCCGAGGGGAATGGTGTCGCCAGCACGGCCGCCGAGTATGCTGCGCCCCAGGAAGTTGAGAATAGGTTCATAAAATGGGGTATGAGAGCCGATATCGTCGTTGCCTGCTATGGAAGCCAAGTCGGTCCAGGAGGATGATGATCTGGACAAGGAGTCGAGAGGGATTTCGAAGGCGACAGCTCCCTGGGGGGCCAGAAGCAGGAGATACAGTAGGAACAGGCACACCGTGGCGGCGAGCGAAGCTGCAAGCCGCGATTGCAATGGGCTCAGCTGCATATTAGGCCTCTGGATCCACCAGAAAACGACCTGTCGTGCCAAGAAAAATTCCAACTGCGAGGGGGTCAAACGAATGTCTTGGTGTTGTTCGATGGACACTCTTTCGCCGACGCCGTTTGACCAGATGGGATTGGAATCAAGACGAGCGAGCAATAATCCATCTCTGGTCGTCGGCCGTTTTACCTCATGGCGAAGTGATCGAGACGTAACGAGCAGACAAAATTAATCCAAGCCAACAGCTGAATAATGGAAACGAATGTTGACCAAAGTGCCGAGGAACTGCGCATGTCGGGGACTCGGGGCACTGGGTTTATCGGGTGGTGCTTATTTGCATGTTGTGGGGCGCAGCCACCTCATGCGGTAGATTGAACTTGTATGTACGAAGGTAATTGTAAAGTGCGCGGCGGCAGCATTGTGTCCGCTAAATTGCTATCCGAGCAACATAGATGTACGAACCAACTTGACGGTCTCTGTAACTGATACCGACGGTTCGGATGGCTTGAAAGTGCAACCCAAAAGAGCTTGTACGACGACGACAAAGACAACGACGACAAAGACAACGACGACAAAGACAACGACGACAAAGACGAAAAAGACGACAACGACGACAACGATGATGACGAAAGAGTCGAGACACCATGGGCCAGTCAATTGCGACGGCATCTGCCCCTACCTGGCACTGCTTCCGTAAATCAAAAGTCACGAATACGCGTTTATCTCACAAGTGGTCTGCCATATATAATAATATGTACTGGGTTCATGAACTCCCCGCCTGGCCTTTGGGGTGACTAACGTGGCACAAGTGCATTTCTTACGGGCAGTACAATGTACGGTGAGGCAGCGATTTTCAACCCAGATAGGCACCTCAGCGAATCTTACGACGATAGAGAATATAGAGTAACGATAAATAAATCAACTTTTCAGTCACATATCTCTCCCCAAATCCCCCGCATCGTAAAACATTCAATCCAATACTTCCAAATGGCATCAGGTCCTCGTCCACCTACCAAACGCCCATTCTCGTCAATACTTAAACACCACATTCGCGACGCGAAGGAGACCCATCCCTCGTTGCCGTCCATTGCCCACCGTCTGACTATATTATCCAGTATCGTAGCTACCGTTGCCGAACGTGGCCATTGTATAGAGTCATGTGTCTTCAGCATCGCCTCTTGGGAAGTGACGAAGGGAAGCAACACCTTCTTCATAGAATAGATCAGGCGCTCTTCTCCGAGAATCTACTTCGCCATATAAAGTCCTGACGCTCATTCAGACTTATCCAGGCCGCCAGTCTTGGACCGCAAACCAGCGGAGGTCGAAGCCGGCTGCTGGAAGTATCGGCTGAGAGTGGGGACCATGAAAGATCGAAAGATGATCTCGGCACCTCTGCAAAAACGTCAGCATTTTTTGGACAGGCAGACAAGCTAGGAGTGACCATCACGGCGGCACAGCAGTGAATCAGTAAAGAGAGATGCTTACCGGAACGGAGGCAGGGACAGCCACAAGAGGAAAATAAACTTGAAGACGAAGTAGAAGGGGAACCAGTATACAATGTTAAAGAAGCTCTCAAGGACGGTGAAGGACGAGAAGACGACCCAGTACTGCAAATAGGATGCAAACCATGATTAGCTTCAATCACCACTGCAATCAACGTAGGGTATCAAGAAAAGAATGTTTGCGTACCGTCAACCACTGGGTGTCGTCATCCTTGTCGGCTGTAAACAGGGCATGAAGAGAGTAGTAGCCTGGAATGACAAACCCGGCAATGTTGGTCAAAAGCTGACCGCCGAGGTTGAGAATAATGAGGAAGAAGTAAAGCGCGCCGACACCGATGACGGCATAGGCCTTGGGGACACCAGCCTGTCTTTCAAGCTTGTTCAAAGCTGGATACTTGGAAAGCTGTGGTAGTCAAGCAGGACAAGTAAGGTAGAGTTGCTCTGCGTTAGTAGACAGGTAGTAGGTAGTAGAAGAACCGAAATGTGAAGGGATTGGGTAAGAGTGTGCGCGAAATAGGACTCATCACGGACCTCTTTGTCCAAGGAAGCGAGGTAATTCTGCGCCTTTTCTTGAGCCGACATTCTGACGGTGTCTTTTCTTTCGAACGTTCAGTCGATAGATTGCCGAGTTGTGTTGTGAAATTCTTACTGGCTGGTGATGAGAAGCTTGTGATGAACGCGGGCGCAATGGAAGGTTTAAAGATGCAAGAACGTTGTCAAGAAACAAGTTGAACCCGAAAGCTTAGGTACGCAATGGCTACGCAAAATGTGGACGGACGGATAGAGTGGGGAGTGGAAGCGAGCATGCATCGAGATTCGAGCGTTATCTGGTTGGTCACTCTGTTCAGTCTGTTTGCGGTGGAAAGCTCGGATGCGAATCATGCAATCAAGTGCGACTAGGTAGGTACCTACCTAATGTATCTACCTACATAGTACCTAGTATACTCCGTAGTATGAGTGTACATAGGTACATAGGTACATAGGTAGGTAGGCTGGCTGGTACTTAGGTACATATCACCGACCTTCGGACGACAACTTCGTCATGGCCTTCACCCCCCTTCGCTTCCTTCGCCCTCGCCTTTTCGCCTTTTCGCCTTTTCGCCTTTTCGCCTTGCCCACTTTTTTTCGATTGATACGATCTTTGTCTGATACAATGACAACTACTCCGTATGTATGTACATACATACATATTCTAAAATATTTACATACCTACATACCTACGAATGTAGCAGCGTGTCAGCACCACGAACCTTTGGGGGGCGCGAACCATGTTTCAATCCCCCAAAGTATTCTAGCCCCTTGCTAGTTAGCACATGGCACGCGTGACGCAAAAATCGTGGGTCGAAGCGCCGAACGCATCAAATGTACCAGGTCCGAGACATCATAATCACGATCAGTCGACCTTTTCAAAATGCTGGTCCTGGCGCCAAGCACCTGAGCCGATACAGAGGCCAGCAACATTATGATCGGGTTTTCAGCTATTCAGTGAAGCCAGCGCAGAGACGTGGATGACCTCTATTGAATCGATTTCCACCGACTGAAATCTCACAGCTTCATTACTGACGGTGAAGTTCTGACGGCACATAGGAGCATCTCCTGCGCAAGTGGATTCATGTCTCGAGCACACTTGGGCCATCTGCTCAGGTTTGGAACTCCCAGTTTGTCGTCAAAATGTGTGCTCAAACTGCGAAAAGGGGCCAAGGCCCAAGCCGCTGCCAGATCTCATGAAGAGGTCCATCGTTCTTGGCTCAATTGAAAACAATGGAGGGGCGATTTCGCTTGCCCATGAAACTCCCTCTCCTAACAGATGTCATACCTAATATACATAAGAGGTACACGGAGGCACCTCGATACCTGCTGTGTATTACCGAGTCACCCAGTGATAGGTACCTACCTAAGGTAGGTATGTTAGGTACCTACAGGCTACCTGTCACCTAGCAGGCCCGCACTACGTCACAGAAGTTCCTCACAGTCGCGTGCCTTCAGGTCATCGAGGACAAGCCGTTTACGGACTACAAAGCAACTAGCGGTCTACATACGGAGTTACGGACTCCGGAGTTCCAGGTATGTACACATGCATTATTGCAATTTATGTGACGGGCGCGAAGGGGAGAATACAAACGCACAACATCACACGGAGTACCTACATGATATGTTTGTGCTCACCACCACGTGGTCTGCAGGATATATACTCGCGCTATGTACTTGTAAGTTGTATGTACATACCTACCTATGATGTACGGAGTATGTAGTCAGTCTGAGAAAACAGGACCACCTCAATGAGAAGAGCCACCAGTCTTCAATGTTCATACCACTCGCGCTTCTCTGGAATCTAAGCTCATCTAACTGCAAGCTTGCTTATGTAACGGCGTTCGCGGCGGCTGATCCACTTTTCGGCGCTGCTGCAGCCTGGCCCAATGTGATAATGTTTTGCTTTGTCAAATGCCGCCTGGCGCCTTACCCTTATTTGCTGCCGCTCCTACCTTCTCGCCGCTCGGTGCTCTGCCCCAGCCCGCTTTTATCTGTGTTCTACCTCCTCTTCTCGTTGGCCTCGCAACAGAAAACAACACCAACATCTTGTCGCAGCTAGATAATCGACGAACCACGACAGGGTGCGCAAAATCATCACCTGCTGCATTGCATCTTTGGCCGGGCATACGACACATTTGCTTCTGTTCAAGCCTTCTTCTTTTGTTATTTTTGGGATCTCGCCTCGCTTGCCGTGGAGCCGCCGGGCGGGTGAGTTTTGCGTTTCTCGGTCCGTCAGCCAATGTTTGTTGATCGGTAACCTCCGAAATTTCAAACCGCACAGAACACCATATGGCACACATCATGGACCAAGGTACGTCGCCTCGCTTTGCTTTGGGTTCATACTCCAGACATGGTTCAAAGAAACAAGGACATTTACTGTCCATTACGTGTCGAGTGTATGGCGACAACTTGCCCTGACTGTCCTTTTTTTTGCTCTCGTTTGCAGACAACTCAGCAGCGCGTGCCGCCATCAAGGCGAGGAAGCGTCCGCACTCTCGCGCCTCGACCACGTCTATTCATAGCGTTGCGACACAACCGACGATGGATCATTCGGGCTTTGCAGACTCGTCTGCCATGTATGCCGGACAATGGCTTTCCAATGACCATGCTCATGGAAAGGACATGAGCTCCGCTCCGCAAATGTCTCCCGAGGACATGATTATCCAGGCTGCAACGCATATGCAAACAGGAAACCATGATTTTGCTGTAGATGCATCCATGGGAGCAGCCATGAGCCATCACCACCACATGGCCTACCATCAGCAACAACAACAACAACAGCAACAACAACAGCAACAACAACAACAACAACAACAACAGCAACAACAGCAACAACAGCAACAACAACATCAACTTCATCAACATCAACAACACCAACACCAACACCAACAACATCAGCACCAACACCAACACCAACAACAACATCTCATGAATAGGCGTCCTCTCCCAACTGATCAATACGGTGCCGCCAACGCCAGTTTTACTGAAGGCGACAGCCAGATGCTGGATCGTGATGAAAATGAAGACTGTGACTCTATTTCGGGACCGATGGGAACAGCGAAACCGACTACCACAAGATCTAGTGCTAATAATGAGCTTGAGATGAGACAACTTTTCACTGTCAATCGTCACCGAAATCTAAGAGAGGTCGCCGGGGAGCTTCATGGAAACGAGCGAGGGCCCAACTCGGAGCGAACTCGCCAGGTGTTCGCGATGTTGTGGTATGCCACGACCCCAAGATGCTATACAGTCGCGTTGCTGACACTACAATTTAGGATCAATTCTGTTTGTTCGAAAGGCAAGGGCTCCGTCCCTCGTGGTCGTGTATATGCCAATTATGCCTCAAGATGTGCTACCGAGAGAATCACGGTCCTCAATCCTGCTAGCTTCGGAAAGTTGGTTCGCGTGCTCTTTCCCGGCCTGAAGACTCGTCGCTTAGGCGTCAGAGGAGAATCCAAATATCATTACGTCAATTTCTCCATTGTTGACGATCAACCCGAGTTGAAAGAGTCACAACCACCCATTCCACGGCCACTGCCCGAAGCCAAGGCCTTTTCACCATCAATCAAGTACGTTGGGCAAGCCATTTCGTGTCATAATCGCAAATTACTCGAGACACTTATGCTAAAGACATGTAGTCCTGTCACTCGAGAGAACGCCGCCATCCGTAGCTCTCTTCCCTCTCCAACAGATGCTGGTCAAGCCAAAAGACTTAAAGTTGACCATCCTCAATCTTTTGGCGCCTCGCACAGTTTCTACAACTTGCCAGACCTGGCTAGCATCGATAATATGAAGACCACGTCGGCAAAAACGGGACTCGAGCTCTCTTTCCTGACGTCAAACGATGACCCGCTGAATCATACTGAGGTGCTCGCTCTTCCTGCAATCGAGTCATACTTGCCACAGGGAACAGATTCTGATGCTGCGAAATCATTGTCCGCGCTTTACCGTTCTCACTGTACATCACTGGTCGAGTGTATCCGATATTGCCGTGAAAAGACATTTTTTCATCTTTATACTTCGTTCCAAGGAACATTGACAATGCCTGTCCAGAAACTTTTCGCGAACCCGGCTTTGGCACCATGGATTGAGGGATGCGATTATGTGCTATACCAACGCATGATGAGCATCATTTCGGGTCTTATCCTTCAAGTCGTGCCGAAGCCAGTACTGGACACGCTTCGAAACATCTCAGAGGGCCTGGTGCCGCACATTCGCGAGTCATTTCAGGGCCAACCTCAACATGTTCTCTCGGCGAAAGAATCCCCTGCAGCAATCTTCGCTGGTCTTATTGACCGAGCCCTGCGGGTGAATCTGACAGCCCACGCGGCCGCCAACATGCTGTCCAACCCCGCCAACAGGGACCAGATGTATGTTGACTGGATCACCATGATTCGAGCACGTAAAGTGGCCGAATGCGTGCCCACGCGTGGCATGGACGATGTGGTGGATATCCTGATATCCGAAATGCGGGATCTTCTGGACCCTGTCAATGTTCCTTGGGAGGTTGAGTGTCTCACGATTTACGGAGACGTCGTTACCCGGAGCGGCAGACAAGCTGATGAGAACAGCGGAGCCAACTCTACGGGTCAAAACGTCCTAGACAGATGGGTCAATTTTCTTCAGAGCCTTCCCAACAAATTTGCCTATGCGTCGCACATGAACATCGTATGGTGTGTTGAGCGAATTGGCACCTCGGTCATGCGAGATCTTACTCTTGCTCAAGGCAAGAGCTTCGGCTCTTGGTGGGTGACGAAGACGTGGGTTGATGAGATGGTCTGCTTCTTGGCGGAACAAGGGGGTTTCATGAAACAGAAGCCTCAAGTGCAGCGATCAGTCGACACCAGCATTCATATTCAGCCAGCAGAGAAGGAAAGCAGCCGCCAGACGTCACGGCATAGTACCAGTAACGATGATTTGAACCTATCTAGCCTGTCTCAGTCGCAGCCTGGCAGAGCACCCTTTCCCCCTCCACCGAGTACGAACCAGACGTCGGCCGGAGTGAGTGGGCCAGATCCTCATGATGATAGCGGTATTGGTATTCGGACACCAGATGAGGAATTTCCCATGGACAAGTTCTCGTTTGGCGGCACGGAGAATGGAGAAATGGCACCAGAGTCGGATTTGGCAGCCGAGGCAGTCTCATAGCTGTATCCAGGTCCGGCGGCAATGTTTTCCTTTTCTTTCTTGTTTTTGGGGGTGAGGGGAGGGGAGAGTATGGATGGCGGTGTTTGGTCGTTGATGACTTGGAATAGGGGTCGGTTTCAATACCCATTGTATTATTTTGTTTAGGGCGTCTTTTCAACCATCGCGTCTACCGAAAGACGGCTGATATAACGTCAGGAGATGAGGACACGACTGGCCGGTGAGCTTAAGGTTAGCGGCGTCATGAAGTTTTCTTGCCCGTTGGCTTGCAAGGGGAGACCGTGGGGGACTTTTCATTTTCTTACTTTCTTGGGAAAAGATGGACGTTTTTATGAGGATATAGATGTCATGGTTGACACGAAGAACAATTTTAATTGGGAGTTTCATTTATTTAGGTGTATCTATATTTAGGTTGGCATTGTACATACATGAGATATGCATGAAGTTTGATTATTGGAAAGAGGCCATTATGGCCGTTGACGAACTGCATACAGTACATATACTATCGGATTTGCGAGAAGCTGGGGGGCCGGTCCCTGAGCCCATTCACATGAGTCGGAATGTCACACTCTATCAAAGATAGCTACATATGTACTAGAGTCTACCTAATTCGTTGAGCGCCTCCGTACTACCTATGTAGATGGCGTTGCGCTGCCTACCGACCGCTTTTGTTTATTTTCTTTTTACAAGAAGAGTCCACATCTCTAGTTCTTATGCTAGTTTCTTGGACGGCGGGGATTGCATATTGCAAGCGAAGAACATGTGCTCAAAGATGATGTCGTCGGTTGTACTTCTGCAGACAACTTGTCGTTTCAAACGTGGACACCGTATCACGTGAAAGAGTCTTGGGGCTCCGAGGGAGAGCGCTCAGAGCGTTTGCTAAGCCACTAACATTGCCGCCAACGGCCCCTGCATGCTGCCTAGAGTCTAGACTCTAGACTCTACATAGACTGGTGGCTTGGCCTGTCATTCGGCGTTTATTAGGTACGACTTAGTATGTACCGTGGTGTTCAACTCACTTTGCTCTGAGTCTCTGACTCGATTTATTACTCACCCGACTTTCTTGAATCCCGCCTTGTTCCCCTGCTCCGTTTTATGACATGTGTGTTCTATATCCGTCAACTTAGCGATATACCACTTTCTGCATTCCTGTTGCATTTCCAATTGATATATTTGAGAACCTCGAAAGGCTTATTTTTGTGCGCCTGAACGTAATCTTACCTGCTGTCACTCAGATCAGAGGTGCCGCCTTTTTTTCTTTTGGCGCTTCGGCCTCTTCACTGGTCCGATTCCGGAATCCGGCCAGCGCATACACTTGAGCGCCCACGCGGAGCGTAAGACATCATGGGCAGTTCGATGTACAACAATGCTTCGGGAAAGGGTTGGATAGTTCAGAAATTTGGAGGCACAAGCGTTGGCAAGTTTCCTGACCGGGTGAGTTCTGGTACTTGGCCTTTGATCTTTCCCATTATCCCCTGTCTCTGCATCGTCAAGCGGAGGAATGCAGGTTGTGCGTACGTGAGTACTAATTCTTGCTTTCAGATTGCTCGTGATATTGTCAAGTAAGTTTGCATGCAGCCGCGAGCGGTGGTGTGTGCATTGCGCTTGTTGCCATGTGCGTGGATAATCTAACGACGCTCATCCAACAGGCCAAGCTTGTTAAAGAATCGCGTTGTCGTGGTGTGCTCAGCCAGAAGCACGGGGAAGAAAGCCGAGGGAACGACCAGTCGGTGAGTCATTTTTGTCGCTTCAGAGCTGGGCCATTGCTAGCTTGCAGCTCTCTCTATCAAGAGGTCTATGACTATGGATCTGCCAGTTCTTGCTGGGTTCCCCTCTGCCTCTTCTACTCTTGGGGTCGACGACACCACTATTTACACTTTTTGTCACAGGTTGCTCGCCATTTACAATGTATTGAAGGATGTTAGCTTTGCCTATGCGAACAGCTCGCAAGAAGAGCAGAATGCGCTCATGGAGCAAGCCAAGGGACTTATTACAGAGATTGTCAACGATCACGTCTCTGCAGCCAAGTCATTTGTTCAAGACGTCGACCTCAGGGAGGCTTTGACGTCCAAGATTGAAGCAGAATGCCAAGAGCTCATCGAATACATCATGGCTGCCAAGCGTTTCAATCTCGAAATCAACTCAAGAGCCAAGGATCGTGTTATTAGTTTTGGAGAGCGGTTGTCATGCCTATACATGACGGCGCTGCTGCACAGTTCGGTATGTCTACACGAGCCTTTCCCGGAAGCTTTCTCTTTGTTCAACACTCCCCCGTTCTGGCCCCTCTTGTATGTCAGCTTCTGCGTGCTGATATACAGACCCTGACTGGGTCGCTTTCATGGTACAGGGTGTCGATGCAGAATACGTCGATCTTTGCGATGTACTGCACCATGATACCACAGAACAATTAGATGCCGATTTCTATAATGCTGCCTCCGCGGCTTTCGTTAGAAAGCTCGAGGCATGTGGTGACCGTGTGCCAGTCGTAACGGGATTTTTCGGCAATGTACCCGGCAGTCTCATCGACGGCGATATCGGCCGTGGATACACAGATCTGTGTGCTGGGCTGTGTGCAGTCGGACTCAAGGCAGATGAGCTCCAAATTTGGAAAGAAGTCGATGGCATCTTCACAGCTGATCCTTCCAAAGTCCCCACGGCTAGATTGCTTGCGTCTATCACCCCATCGGAAGCGGCTGAGTTGACCTTCTATGGGTCAGAGGTCATTCACCACCTCACCATGGATCAAGTTATCCATGCTCAACCACCGATACCGATTCGCATTAAGAATGTGACGAACCCCCGTGGAAACGGCACCATTGTGATACCGGACCCGGTGCTTTCGGCCAGTCACCAGCTCCATCGCAGTACCCCTTCAGAAGTCCAGCTATTATCTGCCAAGTCTGTCAAGTCTCCCAAGCGCCCTACCGCCGTGACGATCAAGGACCGCATTAGTGTCATCAATGTGCATTCGAATAAGCGATCAATCTCACACGGCTTCTTCGCTCGGGTCTTCTCCATACTCGACAAGTACGCCATCTCAGTCGATCTCATCTCTACGTCCGAAGTTCATGTAT
Source organism: Claviceps sp. LM454 group G7 (assembly GCA_018360575.1). NCBI lineage: Eukaryota > Fungi > Ascomycota > Sordariomycetes > Hypocreales > Clavicipitaceae > Claviceps > Claviceps sp. LM454 group G7. The sequence continues at coordinate 35,075 of SRQL01000028.1, forward strand.
CACTAGCGATTCACTCTGGGAGCATGCATGCCGACAATTTTGCCAATGCAAAGCAGAGCTTGGCAGAATGTGGAGAAGTGAGTGTGCTATCCAACATGGCGATTTTGAGCTTGGTGGGCGCGGACATGAAGAACATGATTGGTGTCGCTGGTCGGATGTTTTCCACACTTGGTGAGCACAGAGTCAATATGGAAATGATCTCACAAGGTAAGCCCTCCAAAAACTGCTGTCCCGTAAACTGAATGGACCGTAAAGGGGGCGGTGATTAATTATTGTCTTTTGCTGGCTCTAGGTGCCAGCGAGATCAACATATCATGCGTTATCGACGCCAAAGACGCCACACGCGCCATGAATGTCTTGCATACGCACTTGTTTACGTTTCTCGACTGATGAGAGGAGGCGACTTGAATTGGCGTCGGGCGATGAAATAACGACGAGGACAGAATAAGAGACCGGGCTCAGACTTATGCTCATACTTGTACCTCGTGTCTCTACTCATCTGGGGTCGGATCATGGGCATGAAATACGGTGCTTGCGCTCCGATAAATGCATCAGAACTTGAACTGAAGAACCAAAATGCGTAGTGGACTGGAGCAGATTTCGCGGAGAGTGCTGATGGTGCAAGTTGGAATTTGGAACGAAGATGCTTCGAGCAAGATTGTCGGTTTATCACTCGCAGCAGACAGAGTGCTGCGGTTGTCAAGCAATAGAATTCTAAAGATGATATTTCGCTTGATATACATAGATGCAATTTGGCGCAAACAGCTCATCCTTACACGTGGACTATGACGTGATGTATCTCTTCATCGATATTTTTAGAAGTTCGGTACATACTTCTCAAATATGTGCCGTGCCTGCAGTCCCAGAAAGATACGAAACGTCGCGTCTTTGATGATTATTGGAGCGATCATGATTATACTAGAGGGGTCTAGTTTAGTCAACCCGCCCGTCTCGAAGTGTCTCGACGGGGTACAGCGACTACATAGAACATAGATCAGCGACCGGAAAAACATAGAGTGACAAGGTAATTCTTTAGTGTGGCCACTGCAAAAAAAATAAGTCACAGAATTTCCCTCCCTTTCATGTATAACCTCTCCGGTAATTCAATTTTCTTCCCTCGAGGCCCATGTGACGGTTACCCGTAACTGCTTTGTCCGTCGGTTGCATGTACATACGTACCTGTATATCCCGCACTAAGCTGGTTCTCATCAGCTTAGTGTTCTGACCTTTTGGTCGGGTCGGCAGGGATATCCGATTCCTCACAGCCCACACGTGACACAACATTTATATTCATTTATTCATTTTATTCACTATAAACATCTAAGCACTTGAATCTAAATCTCCGCCTAGATCCATTCTGCTACAGTCATCGGGATAGTCATCGGGAGGGTCATCGGGAGGGTCATCGGGATGACTTGAGCGGCACTTGTGAGAGAATAGAACTCTCTATCCGGGTCTCGACGTAATCGTTGTAACCTTGTATGTATGATGCGGAGGTTGAAAGGAGGCGTTGACGCGTTCCTCCAGTCGTTACTTGCACTCTTAGGCGTGAAGGGAGGAGTTTGAGGATTCACGGCGTCGACTCTGCCTTCTTGGGCGTCTGAAGAGGTTGAGGGCTCTTCTTCGCTATGATTTTCTTCTTCTTCTTCGTCGCCTCGCTCTTCTATGGAGCCGGGGAGATCTCTTTCTCGCACTTGTTCGGACAAGGAGGATAGAGGGACCTGGATCTTGTCGAGAACGACATCGGGACTGTGAGGGAAAAGACCACATTTCCTCCAAGCTGGGAGGATCGTTGATTCTTTGAAAGTGTGGTTCCAGATCTCTTGAAGATTAGCAAGAAAGTCAACCTTATTATACTGGTACGCGCCTTCTGCGACCTCACGATAGAGGACGTCCTGATGCCAATGCTTGTACGCGCGAAATACGTTCACATCCAGAGGTTGGAGAAGATGCGTGACTTTTGGAGGGAGAGGAAAGAGTTCGAATCCGTACAATATGTACATTAGGTAGTATGTATAATGTAGTACATAGTCGCTGTGCCCCCCGTCCTAAACTAGACCCAGCCTGGGCTGGCTTGGCTGTACGGGGCAGGGGTCGCCTGAGCTCACCTCACCTTCGAAAGCGCTTCACCAACGGCCTGCCAAGTTCCAACGGCCAGATACTTCAAGTGGCCTGGGTCATTGACGACGTCGGCATCAACAACGTGGCGCAAGAACGTCATCTCGCAGCTGTCTCATCGAAAACATCCCCTCACGATAACTCCTCGCGACAACCGTTGATTGGCCTGCGCTGTACAAGCATGTTACAAGGCGCACGGCACACGGCACAAGTCACGATGCTTCTCTGTTCGATACAAGCCACACAGCGAGCCATTGCCCTCTAGATCTGCTGCACTGGAACTACCACCGCTATTATGTACAAGAACAAGCGTGCTGGCGCCACGAAGGGTGCCGGCATTTTGCAAGCCCTGCAAGCCATGGACATGATTGACGCCAAGTCCAAGCTCCCAGCCGGTAAGCAACGCCGATGTCCTCTATCCATTGCTCTCTCTGATAGCATTACTTGTCCATGGGAACCCTAACGAATTGGGGGTGAGGTGAGGGGTTTCGTTTCTTCACATCTAGAAATCTTCAACGCTGTTCTCAATTATCTTCCCGTGGCCGACCAGCTGCGTGTAGCGCGAACATGCCGCAGGCTGCAGGAAATGGTGTACGATGACACGAGATGGGTATCACGATTAAAGAGCATGCGGTGCTGGGACGAGCGCGAAGCACGACAGAGATTTGAAGAGGCGGTCCGCAGGCGAAGGGAGGCCCAGCGAGCCTCCAAGGTGCCCGGTCAACCCAACGGAGCGGCACCGACCGAAACGCAGTCAAAACGAATGACACTATTTGATGCTACGGACGAGGAGAACCGACGGAGAAGAGCAACGTCTGAGCTGAGAGATGGCTTTGAAACACTGCATGTGGGCGGAGGCGGCCCGATAGCTCATGCTACGGTGGCCGCAGAAGCGCAAGAATCTGATTCGTATCTGGAGGTATTCAAACAAGTCAAGAGCATACGAGGCGGGGCGAGACAGGAATATGGAAGGATCTACGGCGCGCTGGCACCGTTCTATTTTGATATTGTCAAGGCCAAGACCCATGCCGATCCGATTGTGTTCCAAGCATTTCGAGACCCTGAGCAACAAGCGCAGATGCTGGCCAATCTGCAGCGTTTTGCACAGAGCGATTGGACTGAAGGATGCAATGAGCGGGAGCATAAGCTCGCCAAGATGACGAGCCTTTTCGAAAGCGCCGTGCTTAGGGAGTTTGAGCAAGGGTATGAGTTCTGGGATGTGGACGGGCGCATGCGTCGATATGCGCATGTTTTGCACACGTTGAACGGGGCCCGTGGCGGAATTGACCTGTTCATCCAGAAGCATCCCATCTTCAGTGACCATGAGCTGGAGTTGAACCCCATGGAGTGCTTGAACAGATCGTCGGCGGACGAAATATCTCTGGAGCCGTCGAGGCTGTTCTTTGAGAGGCTGCTCGCCAAGACGAATGACCAGGCTGGGGTCATTGAACGAATATTCCCCAATGCTAACGCCGTGTTTTGGGAGTTTGTGGACAGAATTCGAGAGGACATCATTACCGAGTACACTACTCTGCTTTTTGACGAGAGCCACGAGCGCAGCATTGCGGTGTATTTAAAGGCGGTTTCAGGGGTATTGGAGCAATTGATGCGGTTTCTGCAGTCGCTTACACCGCCGCCACCACCACCAAGAAAGGCCAATGATAGCATTGCAGAAGGGCAAGTGCAAGGACGAGAGCGAGCGGAAAGTCTACAGCAAAGCCAAGGGAAAAGTCAAGGACTAGGAGATGACGTCACAGTCAAGGCAAAGGAGCAGGCGCTGAAGGTGTTTGAGCCTCATTTTGACTTATATCTTCAGGAAGAGCTGGAATTCTTCACAAAGCGCGCGGAAGAAGTGGTGTCCCAGTGGGAGAAGAAGCTATCGGAGGAGGACCTATCTCTTGAAACTTTCTACATGGCAAATGTGAATCGTTCGGCGGAGAAGTCAGATTTTCTCAGCTCGTTCAAGAAGGTGGTGATGATGCCTGTGACGGCACTTCCGAGTTTCCCCATGGGATCACCCTTCGCGACAGCAAAGCCGGCTGCTGCTGCTGCTGCTGCTTCAGCCACGAATGGCTCTGCAGCCGCCGGAACAACGCCATTTCCGTCGTCGCGGCCGCAGACACCGGGAGTAAGCGGCAGAGCCAGCCCGATGCCAGCCAAAGCGCCGACAGACGAGCTAGCAGCCAAGGCTGCTCTGATGGCATCCAAGCTGGAGGGTATCAAGTCGCTGTGCAGCATCGAAGTCGCGCTGAAACTGGTCCATGTGGCCAAGACGAGCCTCGATCGGGCCGCGGTGCTGATCCCGCTCGGCGGCCAAGTCGGCGGCGAGGCAAAGGAGCAGTGTTCCAACATCTTTGTGGTTTTGCTGCGAATCCTCGGCCAGCGACACGTCAAGAGTGGTTTCGAAACGGCCGTCAAGCATCTCTCGCACTATAACCCGCGCGACGTGAGCGACCACAACCAAAAGGGCGTTGCGCCGCTCGTCACCTTTATCGAGCTCGTCAACGTGGGTGATTTGATATCCCAGATGATTGACGTCTTCTACGAACAGCAGCTGGCGGCACCCAAGATTGCCGACAAGAACGACTTCCTCGACCCTTCCGCACTGGCCAAGAAGAAGTTTGAGCAGATGCTGGATGAGAGCGTGGCGGCTGGACTGAACAAGGGCATCGACGTGCTGATGGATGAGGTGGAATACCTGCATTCGACGACGCAGCTCCCTACGGACTACAACCCAAGACCCATCTCGTCCACGATGTCGACCATGTCGGCCGCCACTCTCGCCGCGGCTACGGCCGGCACTGGCGCCGGAGCTGGCATCGGCGCCGGATCCGAACTAGACATTGGGCCGACGTCGACGGCGAAGCGCATCGTTGAGCTCGTCTCCTCGCACACGAGCATGCTTGTCGGCACCACCGATAAGGCTATGCTGGACGTGTTCAATGGCGAGGTCGGCCAGAGGCTCTTCACGGCTATTTGTAAACACCTCAAGCGTCAGCGCGTATCGACTGACGGTGCCATCAAGCTCATCGCCGACATGAACCTCTACGCTGCATACGTCCGCACCCTCAAACATAAGGATCTGGTGGCTTATTTTGCGGCCCTGCGTGAGCTGAGTCAGATATACCTCATTGATCAGGCACATGCCAAGGAGATGGCGTCGGTGATTGCGGATGGGGATCGCTTTGCAGGTGTGTTTCGTGCGGAGGAGGTGTATGAGTATGCGCAACGGAGGGCGGATTGGTACCAGGTGCGGAAGAGTGTGGAGAGGGCTATGTATGGGATGGATTGTCTTGTTATGTGATTCATTAACATGGGCCATGGAGGGGGTCCATGCTGGCTTGTTTTGAGCATGTACGGGTTTGTTTGATAAGTGTGTGATCTTAGTTGAAAACGGTTGGGTTGTTGGGCGTCCCTATAATGTAGAGTAGGGAACGAGGAAGAGAGGGACCAGTTCATTGTATGGACAGGATAGATCGATCGTGTGCATCTGAGGATGTATTTGTATTGGGGCGTTGGTATTATCTACAGCATCGGCATTCTCTCCCTTATTCGCCGACACTGTATTTCTCCTACATTAACGTCTTTTACTTGTTATGTCGCCTTGATGTGAGGAGTCACCGGTTTCGAGCATTTCCCCTCGTGGTTCTTATACAGTTCTGTTGACTTTCTGTCTAAGCCGTTCAAAGGTGAAAAGAAGCAAGTTGGATTTGAGAATGCTTCATAATTGGTACATCTCCAAAATGTGACCCATGGAGAGGGAGGTGAAACACCGCATTGCGCGTCAGATCTATTTTGAACGCTGAAATGACAAAATGCAACTTGCGACATGATAAATGCTGGGCGCCTATATTCGCGCATCTCTTTGTCCCTCTTTTATCCCACGCCCACAGTCGCGCCCACAATCAAGTTCGAATACAGACGTGACATAGTGTGCTATCGCCTCGCCCCAAAATCTAATACCCTCGCCACCTTATCCCCCCGTAGGCCAATCTCTTCTCCAACTCCTCCCTCCGCCCCATCCTCATCCACCAGGCCGGGTCTCCTCTTCAGATCCGCAGCCATCTTGTCCTCAGCGGCCGTCGTCTTCCGCGGCAGATCCTCTGTCGGAGTGGGCTTAGGTTCGGAATGCCACCAAGAGTGACGGAGCATGTCCCTTGCGGTGATGCGCTTCTTGGGATCAAGCCACAGCGTCTTCATGAGCAGGTCCACGCCATCGGGGCCCACAGTGCCGAAGCGCATCTCGTACCAGTCCTTTGCATGGACGGGGTGTTGGCTCGGAACGGTAAACTCGGGCAGTTTGGTGACGCCGGGCCAGTTATCTTCGGTCGGGGTGCCAATGGCTTCGCATATCATCCTGATCTGGTCCAGCTCGTTATTACCCGGGAGGAAGGGAGCACGGAGGATCAGCTCGGCGAAGACGGTGCCGACGGACCAGACGTCGACGGCACCGCTGTAGTGCTTTGCGCCAAAGAGAAGCTCGGGTGGGCGGTACCAGCGTGTGATGACATTGGATGTCATGTTCTGGTGCGGGTCGGCAAAGGAGCGCGCGAGACCGAAATCTGCGAGTTTGACCTCTCCATCGGCAGCGATGAGCAAATTGTTGGGCTTGATATCGCGATGGAGGACGAAGTTTTCGTGGCAGAACCATACGGCACGGGTGAGCATGCCCATCCAGGCTTTGATGTCGGCTGCGCCGTACACCACGCGGTCCGTGTCGCGGATGAGCATTTCGAGGTCGCCAAGCGGGAGGTACTCGAGGACCAGGTTTAGGTTCTGGTCCTTGGAGGAGAAGACGCTTAAGAGAGAAATTATGTTCGGGTGATGAAGCTCCTGGAGATGCTTGAGCTCGCGCACGGCGTCTGGCGCCATGCCCTCGGTGTATTCCTTCTGCACCTTGATCTTCTTGATGGCCACTAGCGTCGACGGATCGGACCGCAGGTGGCCCAGAAAGACCATGGCATATGTTCCCTCTCCCAGCTTCTTGCCCTTAGTGTACTTGCGCTTTTCATTTTCGTTCATCTGCTCGGCCGCGTCGAGCATCGGAGGCGGCAGCTGCGACGTTTCCGCCCGGGCTGCTGAAATCGACGACGACGTTAGTCGCTGCTGCCGCCGCGGCTGCGAGGAGGGTTTCGGCGAGCCATCGTAGTTAGAAGGCGACTGACCAGTTGTGAAGTTTTTCGACGGCGATCCCGATGCGCGCTCATCTTCCTGTGTGACGGTGACGCTGATGGGTGAGGCGGCCATGATGGAAGGCGAGGTAATATTTGAGGGACGAAGGGGAGCTCGGGGCCGAGCGAGTCAGAGAAGACAGGAAGCAAACGATGGACTGACGGGGGTTTACTTCATGCTAACTTCCTCGGGGAATCATTGCAAGGTGCAAAGATAAGCTGGAAGATGAGCTAAACATTAAGGGATGTCGGTCCGCGATGCTACGGCGGCATACGACGTTGCTGATCGCGACAAGCTACGGGAGACTGGAGTACATGAGGTTGGTTACTGGTATGGATGTGCCACTTGTCAAAACTATAAGTGTATAAAGCAAACTATCGGTGTCCCGAGACAGGTTAGCTCGGATAACTCAGCGGTAGAGTGTGAGATTGCAAATCTCGAAGTCCTTGGTTCGAATCCGAGTTCGAGCTCTATTTTTTGATCGTTGGTTAGTGGTCAGTGGTTGGTTGGTGGCTGCCAATGTGCTTCCATTCTATTTTTGTCGTCGCTCCGATGTCATCAATCACTGAATTGTACCTATCTGTGATCACTTGTTCGAGTCCAGTGGTCCACTGTCCACTGTCCCTCCACTGTCCAGTGTGTCTGTTATTCCACCACGATGCGTTCATCATTTCCTGCTTCGTTTCCTCTTCAATCTTCACATTTACATTAAAGTTTAGACTCGGTTCCGGTCCCCGACAGATGTCCCCATCCCCACATATTGCGAGCATTGACCAGACAATCAATGTAGGTACCTATGTAATTGACATCGACATGTCATACGTCATCGGCCGCAGACATCCCAAGTCCGCGCAGCGCTACGTCGAAATTAATATCAACTCGGGCCAAGGGCGACGCCAGCTTCTCGCCGGTTGCTGATTGCGTTGCCCCATTTTGGTCACCCTTCTTCATCGCTTTCTCTGCGTCCTTTATCCTTGAATTGTTGTTTTGGCGACTTTCTTTCTTTTTACAGTGGTTTAGGGGAAATATAGCTGGGTGCCTTGGCGTAGGTCTGCTTGGGTGAGTACGCGCAAGCAAGCGTTTCTGTTTATCAATGCGCTTACGACTGGGTGCTGACCTTGTTGTAGATACATAATTAATCTTCCCAAACACGGTCCCGATTCTTGGAACGGCAGTTTTTAATTTCCTTCGTCTTTTTGACTTCACTTGCGGCGCACGGGTGCAGCCCATCTATTTTATACCGTCACATAGCTCGTTGTTATCCTCTTGAGCTCTCGCGATGGCGATCCGCAACCCGTTCTCATACTGGGTAAAGCTCCCTCAAGCAGCATCTCAGAAATTATATCCGAAATACATGAAAATGAGGGAAGAAAACACTAATTCATACGCAGCTCTTGCCTGCCTTTTCCGCCCTCGTCTGGCTTGCGATGCTCCTCACCATGCTCCTATACTGGATCATTCACACGCACCGCACCCACTACCCTTCCATGTCCGACAACGCCTCCATCGCGTACATCAGCGACATTGGCGCCAGCAACCTGAAGCCTCTCTTCATCGCCGGCTCCGCCATCACCGTCGTCACCCTCGACTTGGCCTTCTTCGCGGAGCGCTGGCTCCGGCATCGCGGCAGGCTGGTTCCCAACCAGTCCGGCGGTGAAAAGGCTCTCGCCGTGCTGAGCATACTGTGCGCCGTGGCCGGAGCGGCAGGCCTGATTCTGCTATCCGTTTTTGATGTCGCTCACCACAAGAATATGCATGACGGGTTCTTGCTGCTCTTCATTGGCGGGTATTTGCTCTCAGCCGTGTTTACGTGCTGGGAGTATCAGAGGCTGGGAATAAGTATGTTTTTGTTCTGGAAGGGGAAACGAAGAAACATGAAGCTAACACGCCCTAGAAAATCGCGAGCACCGCATCCTCCGTTCCTCGTTCTGGATCAAACTCACCTTTATCCTCACTGAGTTAATCCTTGCTATCATCTTCGCTTCCACTTCCTTTACTCACCACTCCAATGTAGCCGCCATTTTCGAGTGGATCGTCGCCTTTATTTTCACCTTTTACGTGCTGTCCTTCATCATCGACCTGCAGCCGGCTCTTCACACGCGAAGGCGGTCCGAGAGGTTTGACAAGCCCGATGAGCACGTCGGTGATGTGGAGATGGCGGCGGTGGCTGCGGCAGAGGCAGAAACGTCCCGTCGTGGGAATGGTGTCTTTGTGCCCCAAAGGGTTGTTCAGGACCCGCGAGCAGCGCATTTCTGATGAGATGCATCGTGGATGCTGAAACTTAAAGTAGACGGGGGTTCCGCGTCGGGCATGTGTAATAATGTACTATCGATCTGGATTTATGGGGAGGTGTACTCCCGCTCTTCGTTGCGCGGGTGCGCTTGGCTATTTGTTAGGGTAATAGTGAATAAGGTCCGAGAGGTTGCTACTCAAATTTGCCACGGACCATAATGCCATGCTGTCGTCTTTTTCGACCTGCGATGCGCTGCGTCCTCAAGTGACCAGCCAGGTCTAACTTGAGTGATCAAACACTTGTGACCGGTATTTCACTCCAAGACAATTCACGGCACATCTGTTTCAGGGTATGAGAGGGCTAATAAAAGAGCTGAGAAGCTCTTTTGAATGAAGGGCGCATTTTCTCATCACACCCCGCTCATAAATACAACATATTCATTATTCATTCCCATATCACACAGGCTGGATTACAAATTCTGTATTGGTCACGGCCGTTAAGTTACAACTACCTATCGAAGCATACAACATATAAATATCCATCCCACTAAAGAAATCAGAGAAGCCAACAGTCCTTGTAAATCCCAAACCCAACAACCACGTATTGAGAACATTAGTTATTCGTACATCTCTGAACGGAGCAAGATATTGCAACGCAATCCAACCTGGCAATAACAGAAGGTGAACAGCAAGAAAAACTCCCAAAACAGAAACAAATATCCGCCATTAGCTCCTGTACATATTAAGCAAGGTGTCATAGATCAGTTCTTCTCACACCAACTCCTCCTTCATTGGCGAGGGCATCTCGCCCATGGTACTAGCGCATGCTCTGAGATCTCATCTGAGCTCTTCACGGAAGCGTGAATCGCGATTTGGGCTGCTACCAGTGCGCGCCGAAGGATCGTGAATGCGACGTGGAGGTTCAATTATGGAATCTGGACTGAGACGATCCTCGCTCTTGTCATTTTCGAGCGCGCCATCGTGAGGAGTGTCTCCAAGCTCGCGCTCATCCTCCAATGAGGCGCTGACAGGACTCACGCCTTGGGAATCCCTGTCTTCTTCGTGTTGAGGAACGGAAGTGCTACCGGTTTTGAGCGCGGGTGCTGCATGCGCTTCTTCGTCTCCCAATCTTTCCTCCCCAGCTTTGCCTGCTGGGGCGACATCATACACGCTGGAGGAACGATTGCCGATACTGACCGCGTGATCATTGACACTTGTGTCCTTGTTTTCCTTACTCTTCATTGAGGCGCCGCCAAAAAAACTGCGTCTCTTTGTATTCTGCTCGCCAGAAGGCTTCTCGCGAGCAAATGTGTGCTTGATCCAGCCCTTTACCTTTGCGGTGGGAGACCTGCCACCTTCGCCCTCGTGTTGCGAAGATCGCGAGGCAACAATGTTGGTATCTATGGTAGGTCGTTCTGACCGTGGCTCTCCAGAAGCAGCAGGCACCGCTTGAGTATCTCTGTGAGAATCTTCATCTCGAGATGAGGTATTTTCGCCATCGTCCTCACGCGGCGAAGTAGGAGAAATAGGAGAAGTAGGAGAAGCAGGAACAGGAGCGGCAGCAGCTGCTGCTGCGGGACCGAGTTTCGACCTACGCTTCTCTTCCTTTGCTAGTCGCTTCTCTTCATCTTTTCGGTGTTTGATTTCTAGCTTTTCTTGCATCTTCTTCGCTTTCTCTTCCTGCTTGTCTTGTTCTGCGAATGTTTTGGTTAGCGTTCCGACTGGTTCAGAGCACGAACAATTAGTTGAAAAGTTGCCCTACTCACCTTTAGTCTTCTTGACAATCTCCTTTGTTTCGCGTTCTCGAGACTTTTGCTTTTCAGCTTCCTCGCGCCTGGCCTGTTCTTCCAGCTTTAATACCTCCTGTCGCTCACGCTCAGTCTCAGCCTTATGATCGATGTCGTCGAGTACAGGCTGAATTCGATTCGAGGCAATAGCATCAATTTCCTCCTGGGCCATAAACATTCCACCCCCTATATCAATCTTGCCCTTATTCTCTGTGCGAGAATCATGGCGTGCCTGAGCAGCCTTCTGAGCCTTGGCCTCCCAGTCAGTAATGAGACTGGGGTTGGTGCGTCCCGTCTCTTGATAGATCTTTTCGTCCATGCCATGCAGGCGAGCCTTGACATTGCGCTGTGCGGTGGCAAGAAGGGCCTCGCGGTCTTTCTCTCGCTTTTCCTTATCCACTTGTGACAATTTGCTGGAGAACATGGACATTTGCTCATGGATATGCTGGGTCTGCTGCCGATCGTCGATGGAATCGTCACTATCGGAAGCCTTGCGGCGTAGCATGCTCATCATGGAATGCCGATTCTTCGTGCTTGCTTTCTCTTTTCCATAATATTCCTGATATTCACGACTTTGATGTTGCTCATCATGCAGCTTGGCCAGACGTGCCTGGGCTTGTCTGTAGGCAGCTTCTTGAAGGTTTACATACTGGTTAGGTTGAGACGCCTCGGCTTCTGCCGCCTGCGCACCTTTGGTCTTCTCCACCATAATCTGTTGTCGCGCGTACATCTTCTTTGCCATTTCCACTGCAGACTGATGGATTCTGTCATTGTATGTCCTCTCATCGACTTCAGGCTTCACCGGTGGATTAGCAGTGAACATGTTTCGCGTCATGGTGGTAACAGAAACAGCCCCGACGTCGGCAAGACCCGGTTTGGCGGCGAGCATTGACTGCCTATGAGCCGATGTAGCACCATTCAAAGCACTGGCCGCTGCATTTCTTTCCGATGCCTGTATGTCAGCAATTCCAATGGCTGATGCTGGTCTTCTCATGGCACCTTTGGCTGCCATGAGTGCCTTGGTGGGCGTGTCAGACTTGTCGCCGGGAGGAGTGATTGATCTATCCGCCTTTCTCATTGACTGGGACCGATTGATATTGAAGGCCTGAGTGGCAGCGTGGCCACCACTAGCCAGACTCAAAGGCCTATTTGCTGATGTTCGGTTGGCATGGAAGGCCTGCTTCGCGGCGGAATTGCCCCAGGTGTCTTGCGAGAGCCCCGGTTTGGCATTGGAGACCACGTTGTTGGGCGGCACGTCGGACTTCTTTAACGCTGCTTCGGCAGAACCGACAGCCAACAGCGCGGCCTTATGCCCATCTGAATGAGCCGAGGGCTCCCATAGAGGTGACATTTTGTACTCCTTGGCAAGTACGGCAGCAGCAGATGCAGATGAGGAAGGGTCCGGCTTCCAAATGTCGACAGACTTTTGGTTCGACCAACCTAGTGATGCGGCGGCGCTAGCAGCAGCACCATCAGGAGCCAAGCCAGATGAAGGGAAACTCGGTAGGCTGCGAGGCTCGGCATATTTGATGCGGCCCGTATTATTCTGGACTTTTTCAAGGTCCCAAAACAGGGATTAGATTAGCTGCAGCTCGTATATATAGAAGAGTTGGCTAGTAGAGGACCTTGTCCCTACTCGTCGAGGGAATAATGGGAGCCATGGGTGAAGTCACAATGGCCGTGACGCATCGCAGAATTCCGTATTGCCTCGAACCAGTAAACCGTTACCACCGCCATGTTAGGGGGCAAAATGATAAAGGTGAGTTGATTACATGAGAGTCTGCGGTTGCGCGATGGGCTCCAGGGTGCAGAATACAAAGATGGCCGGCTGCGCATCGCCTCTCCATCGCCCTCGCACTCAATGGCCTCATTCTCCTCGACGCCAGGTAGAAGCAAAAAGAAAAGTACTTACTCAGAGGGGGCGCTTTCTGCGCGGGCGATTTTGTGGTCGCCATGGCAGTTGCCCGAGTTCCAGTATCTACAAGCTATGTATGTGGGCGACACTGGAGAAAGAGCTGGGTTGTTCTTGCCGAGATGAGATCGCAGGCAACGGCAAACTGGCAATAAAGAAGCTTTAGATCCTAACGGAGGTATCGTGGATGCATATGCGGTTATTACAGATCGGAAGGATGCCAGCTCGGCAACAGCGGGCTCCAAGTTGGTTTTATGATCTGACGTAGGACTGATCGTGACGTGAGGCAACGGGAAGCCCATGGACGAAGCAACACAGGCGGCGGCGCTAGCCAGCTGGTGCTTCTCGGATTGGCCTTCTGGTACAATTGTATACCAGTCTAGGTGAAGCTAAAGGTCGACTGGGCTGACGCCAGCGCCTCTCCTTGGCTGTGACTGCTTGCTTGCTGCGGTCACTCCTCAGACAAGCACGGACAAGGACAAGCCGGACGAGTCGTTGCGCTGACGTCATTGAGATCCCCTGCCAGAACTGCATGCGAACATCTGCCATGCGAACACCCCCATCGTTGTGCTTTGTGGCCACAACTAGTCACGACTCACGAGTCCAAAACGTCCCCAGTTCAATGATGATTATATTCATTTTTGACCAATACTATGCTGTTCTATGCTCTGCTATGCTTTGCTCCGCTATACACAGGTGACAGAACACTCGCATTTCCCCGATCTGCTCCCTGCTCTTGGCGCGTCCACGACAACGGGGCTTCGCCGATGACGTAACCGTCGCCGGGATCTCCGCCGAATCTAACAAAATAGCAGAGCTAATTGGACGGCGACCCGTTGCGCCGGGCTCCTTCCGGGCCACAGCAAGGAACCCGCCACCTCCCGTCCCTCTGGACTCTGGAGTCTGCACCTTTGCGCCGTCTTTTCTGCCTTCACATGTTAATTGATGTTGCATCTCGCGGCACCACGAAATATGAGCCAAGCAATTGAGCTCGAAGGCGTGGCTAACTTTCGAGATGTGGGCCATACCGTGAACCAATTCCTGGGTAGAAAGTGAGGGCCCCCAAAAAACCCAAGAACCACTGCAGCTAGGTACCTATGTACTCAGTACTGTTGCCCAACTCCAAGATACCTAGGGGCTCATCGCGGCTCGCCATCTTGCGAAGCTAACCACCCCCCAATGTGTGCGCCAACTACTAACGACTTGAGCCACGCGCCGGCACTGGGTTTAGATTTGTTCGAGAAGGCCTCGTGTTTCGCTCCGCGCGACCCGGTAAATAACACGCTACCCATATATCAACAACAGTTGTCTGCTTCTTTAGCAATAGTTTGTTACCACGATAACTGACCTGCCCGTTCTCATCCTCGTAGACGATGCCTCCCACGCAGACAAAGCCCTGATCAAGGATGACCTTGGCATTAGAACCATCATTGACCTGCGCACAAAGTATTTGTCTTTGCCTTGACAGATTATCACCCATTACTCTCTTTTACAAAGCACTTTTGTTGTCTATAATGTAACAACACCACAAGACCTGCTTGTTAGTCTGACAAATATATCGTTCATTTTCATAGGACGGAGCTCATTCATCAAGCCCGGAAATTCTCTCAACGGCCCGAGCATACTTGCGCCAACGCATCGTCCTTCAGCCCTCACTCAGTCTCAACTCTCCCTCGTATCAACGGTATAGCCTACCATGACATCAAGATCACAGGACGGCCGTTCGAAATTCATCTCATCCGTCAATTATCGTGGTGGAGCTTCTTGTACGTGAATTTCTGAAGGCTATTGTGTCGTCCAAAACCTCCATGATCAACAGTTATACATATCGGCCCGGCCCATCTGTTTGCGCATGAGTGCATTGCACTAGTATCAGTTAGTTAACATGTTTGAAATTATAATGAACATCAGAAAAGTAATCTTCTACTTCGTTCTCGGATATCGCATGTCGGCTATCAGGATTATAGCAACAGAGGTGATGCTCCCGCGAGGACTACTCGGGCTAGGCATTGACACTGTTGATATTTCGGGTCTGGAAATCAAGGAAGCTCTGTTGCTGTATGTCACCAGGGAGTCGTTACCCATCTTGGTGCATTGTACACAGGGTAAAGACAGAACGGGTTCGTGCCTTACTTCTCTGCAATCTGCACTGCTGCATGTTGTATGCCTTTGTGTCGTCTTACTCTTCACGATCGAGCTTCTCACGTTACGCGGATAGGTCTCATCATCAGCCTCGTCTTGATGATTCTCGATACCCCTATCGATGCTATCGAACATGATTATTTTCTTACGAACAAGGGTTTGGAGGCAGAGAATGCGCAGATATTGACTGAGGTGCGCCAGATTGGCTTGACGGAAGAGTGGGCGACCACCTCCCCTGTCATGATCCGTGGACTGCAGAAACATCTGGTTGCAAAGTACGGTGGTTTGAATGCATATCTGGACGGGATTGGTTTCGGTCCAGACCTTAGAGCCGGTCTTCGAGAACGGCTCATGTATTGAAAGGAAACCCAACGATGGCAGAATCACCAGAATCATGAATGTCGTACGGTCTTCTGCTGAGAGTAACTGACCTCCAGGGTACGAAATGGGACAGGTGCTGGGAAACAACGACAAGATGACTGATCAATGGGGTAGGCCTCAGAGTTGGTTCGGATTAATTATGATTATTGTCATTATTGTCTAAGTGCCTGGTGCTTTCTTTCTAAAACGACCTTGTAGCCAACATCTGTACATTTTTATTTTCTGGGCGCGATTGACCAGCAGGCGACGATCAACACCAAGGTTCTCAATCTCGAACTGGGGCATTTCAGCGTTAACCGCCTCGTCGCCAACCGTGGTAGCATTGCCGCTCCAGATGGCGGCCAATTCGTCCTTGTCGAAGAAGTAGACGCGTGTTCCGTCTCCTCTGATGTAAAAATTCTCCTCTAGGTATCGGCCTTTGCGAAAGCGAACCTGGGCAAGATCTCCTCTTCCATAGTCTCGGAAGCAGACCAAGCCTCCTGGTTTGAGTACTTTATACACGTTTTGAACAGCTCTTGCCCATTCCCTCGGGGACAAAGCCGAGAACACAAACACCATGATGGCGACATCTACGGATTCTTCTTCGACGTCAGGAGGCAGACAATCTCCGGCGACGTCCCACACATCAGCCTGCATGTGTTTCGTATCGTACGCCTCATGATTGCGCATGACCTCTACGGCAGTCTTGGAGAAGTCGCACGCGTGAATCTTCAGGTGGGGATTCTTGTTGTTGGCAAGCACAGGGAACGCAGTATTGCCAGCACCGGCGCCAATTTCAAGAATTACTTTAGGTCCGGCGTCCTCCTGGGTCACTTCCACAAGAACGGGAAATTCCTGCTGGAGCCACTTCCGATTCTTGAAGAAGTTTGCCGTGTTATTCTTATAGAATTGGTTCCACCACTTGGCTGGATTACCATTGAATCTGCCTGCACTCTTAGTTAGCACATGTTATTGTTTGCGTTTCCATGTGTAGTAAAAAAGAATATAGAGATGTGTTCAGATGGGAGCGAAAGACTATTGAAGGATAAGATTTCATCAGTAGATCAGATGAACTATGCATTGCTAAAGTATCATCACAACACAGTGTGGGAATACACCAGTCCGGGGACAGAAGTGTGTAAAAAGACAAGACGCAAACAAGATAGCATCTGCACTTACTCTTGTCGAAGTCAGAGACCGGAGACTGGCGCTGCATCTCCAATTGACTCTCGGCGTAATCTTTGTACGCATCGTCAGTCTCAACATGGTCCCAAGCGTTGAACTCAAACACGTCATCCGATTCGCCGAGAAAGCGACTGCCAAACTGGAACGGGTCTGTTCGCTTCAAGTTCTTGGCCGGATCGTGTGATCGATGCGGTGGCACTTCTGTACCAGCATCTTCGCCATCGCGCATGTCCCGGACAGCCAGCTTTTCAGCCGAGTCATCCGTGTCTGCAGCGAGTGCAGGAGGGACGCTGCTTGAAGCGGCCATGATACTTGTAATCAAGTGCTAACTTGATACTTTCTCAGACGAACAGGATCCTTGAGCCTTCCAGCCAAGGGGCTGGCCTTGGCTCTGTGGCGACAACGAGGGGGATTATTAAGGGAGAAGGAGAGAACGGTGGGAAAAATGAAGAAAAAAATTCCCACCATGATAAATATTCGAACGGTGGGTACAAATTTCTAATTCCCAGGTATTATTGGTCAGAGTGGGGCGGCGTCGGATATTCCCACTTCCGCTCCAGGGACGGCTGCATCGTCGCAATTGGAGGGAGCTGTCATGAACGAACCTAGACTTGCCTCACGTACTTGAAGCTGCTTCAACTTGCCTGCTACATAGTAATTGTTGACAAATTCACCGCATTGCATATCAATACGAATATCCTGCAATCCGACTAGACTTGAGTAACGCGCGACCTCGTAGGCGGAATCTACACCTCCTTCTGCACAATGGCGCAAGCTCTCCTTCAACCGATCAGCAACCTGTCGCCAGCGGAGACGCTGGAGCTGGCACAACAGGCGCCCGAGATACTGCGCAAAAATCCAAGAGTCTTTTCGACATCGCCCTTTCTTTCATTCTTCTCAGCCAAGGAGACCCCTGACACATGGACAATGTACGAGAATCTGATGGTCCTATGCCTACGTACTGGTGACGACTCGGCTGCGCACGAATGCTTAGAACGTATCACAATCCGATTTGGTGAGAGGCATGAGCGTGTATTAGCATTGCAAGGTCTGTTCAAAGAAGCTACAGCGTCAAATAACGCCGAGTTGCAAAAGATTCTGGAGGAATATGATGCGTTGCTCCAGGAGAACGATGCAAATATCGTATGTATTGAATCCACTTAGCCATCGCACGACTATGAGGTCTATGGTTGCCAGATTCTGTGTGGCGACTCGATGGAATATCTTCAATACACTCTTTGGCTGACTTCGACATAGCCAATCTTCAAGCGAAAAGCTGCTCTGCTTCGGTCGATGGGCAAACTGCCAGAAGCCATGTCAGTACTAAACTCCTTTCTCGACATCTGTCCGACGGATCCCGAAGCCTGGAGTGAACTGGCCGATATGTACGTCTCGCAAGGTCTATACGCTCAAGCTATATACGCACTGGAGGAGGTCCTGGTCCTTTCTCCGAATGCATGGAATGTAAGTGCATGCGCTCAATCTCGCCTTGGCCTTTCAAACTCGACACTAAAGATATGGGCAGATGCACGCTCGACTGGGTGAGGTCTCATTGATGGCTGCCACCAGCGGCCCAGAAGGATCTCTGAAGCATTATGCAGAGGCTGTCAAAAGGTTCTGTCGAAGCATAGAGCTTTGCGACGATTATTTACGCGGCTACTATGGACTGAAACTTGTAAGTAATTTCTTGGGACATTGGGAGAGACAATCAGATGAGACATGGAGAGCAAAAGACGAAAACCAAAAAGAAGAAGAAAGAAAGACACTCGAGCCACTGTGCGCACTGTCCATACTAACACGACGACTAGGCCACCGACAAACTTTTAAGTGCCATGCCCAAGTCCAAAAAGGAGCTTGAAGGTTTCCCTCTACCGAGCCAAGCAACCACCGAGAAATTGAATCGACTAGCGACCGAAAAGCTATCAGAGATTGTTCGTCGCAGCAAGGCCCAGGAAAAACTTTGGCAGAAATATGATGCGGGCGAGATTACGGCAGCTGAGGACCTCCTAGCAAGCTCATCCGCAACAATCGTGCGGTAGGACCAGAAGAACATAGCACATTACACAATGACGTTTCATCATGGTGCTGGACCTGTGAAGCGAAAGTCGTCTGTTCTTTCAAACAAAGACCATTCGCACCGGAACGAGGTGAAATTCCGAGCGATGGCGTTGTATCACATTCATAATGGTCGAACCAACATCCCCAAGAAAGAACATCATGCCATCTTCATCGGGGCTGGTTGGGCTAGACCACCATCTTCGGGCATCGTCCGAAGAGAGCAGCAGCAGCGGGAAATGTGAAGCTGTGAAGCTGTGAATCTGTCTGTTTTCAAGCAAGCACTGTCTTATTCTGGGTTAGGTCACTACGGGCCGTGTCCAGACCAAATTCTACTTAGGGTGGCGGGCGGCGAACTCTTTTTGTTTCACATCTTGGCGAATTTATGCCGGATACAATG
The DNA here is from genome assembly GCA_018360575.1 of Claviceps sp. LM454 group G7. Classification (NCBI taxonomy): domain Eukaryota; kingdom Fungi; phylum Ascomycota; class Sordariomycetes; order Hypocreales; family Clavicipitaceae; genus Claviceps; species Claviceps sp. LM454 group G7. The sequence goes on from SRQL01000028.1 coordinate 54,438, forward strand.
GATTCGTTCATGGAAGGCAATGTCGAGTAGCCCGAGCTAGGTATGTATTCACAGATAATAATGTTGGGGCGGGAAGAAAGTAGGAACATCAAAAGAAAAAAAAGCTCAGCGGCTGCATAACTTTTTTCGTCCGACATAACAAATTGGCAGAGTTGCACAACATGGTGCGTCGCTCATGCAACAGTAGCGCAGTTGAAAAGAGCTCTTGGTGCTGCCAAACCGGGTGCCGTCCTACAGACAGCCACAGCCACATGTCTAGACTTATTTAGTGCCAGAAGAAACCAACAGGATACTCTTGTTTGAAGTTGTGCCGATCCATTTGCCGACCTGGGGGGAACTTTCGGGAGATTAGGTAGGTACTCCGTCCAAACAGTCATGGTCGATATGTACCTATGTTCTGAGCACCCAACACTGCATCCCACGATATGTACGACCCCCTCTCTATACCGCAAGAGGACGATAAGTCCTGCGGGTTTACTGCTTGTCCACTTCGCAGCTCTAATGCATTGGCTCCTGAGCGCTTCCTCGCAAGGCGCTCTGCAGTTTTTCCCTGGCTGGGCATCAAAGCACGTGGGTGTCCAAGATGACGGCGGGTCCGGAATTACCTCCGTGTGTGCCTTGCACAAGCTGGCCGTGATTCTGTTATGCCCTGTTAGCACTCTGATTTGCTCACAAGTGTGAGGATTTTTTTTTCTTTGGTCGGCAAACAAATTGAAGACGGAAAGCCTAATTAGTAAAGGAGCTTGTTCATGCAAGGCTGGTGGTGCAGGTACCGATGCGCCCTATGCGAGAATGAGTCAGATGCTTCAGAGCTCATGCCGGATAGGTACCATTGGGTATCCCATTGGCCTTGCTTGCCCATCGGGCTTCGGGCTTCATCAATGATTGCGTAAAGACGCAGGCTTGTCAGTATTAAACTGGCGATTCGGTGCATTCTTTTTGCGCGGGACGCCGCCTTGTTTCCCGAGCTGAGCGAGGAGCCGTCTGATTTATGCTGGCTGCCGCGGCTCCGGCCGTGACGTGTACGGAGTTGTGTCTCTGCTTTCGGGACGCATAGATCATTGGGAGCTGACTGACCTTGTGCGATGTGCCTGGATCTCCAGAAGGCTCTTGAAATAGGTAACGGTGATGCCTGTAAATCGGATGGTGGTTGCAGGTTCTTGCAGCTGCATGCTTTTACGATGCTTTTATTACGGATGGACGTACCTATGTACATGCAGTGGCATGCTCGATGGAGGCGTGCCACACGCCTGCCACCACACTCAGTCCGTTTCACGTCCGGTACGAACCGGTACCTCTTGCAACCCCGACTTTTGATCCCACGGTCCCGACTCCCGGGTTGTCCCTGCAAACGAGGGAGGACTGCAAGTTGCAACAATTCGGCCCGCCACGTGTTGTCCTCACGGGAAAGTCAAGACTGAAAATTTGGAACGAAGATAAGCTGATATGTACATTGGCTAGTTCTACCAGGTACCTACCAGGTAGGCGGGGATGTGAAGATTACATTGGGTTCCACGTTGACGAGCCTCCTCGTGCTCTTCACATTACATTTTCTCTTTTGGGTCTGCTATGTAACAAACGAGCAAGGGAGAGAAGCACAGATGCGAACATCGATGGCCCTTTATTAGCTGATGCACTGTTATTAGACCCCCCTTGGAAGGCCCTCGCGCCGAGGACACCCACCATCACAAGAACGGACCCCTTCAAGGACCGACCGAGTCACGGCAGAACAAGCCACGACTTTGTGCCACCGACAACTGCGTTTCTATACCTACATACATGAGTTGTGTGGTGTGTGTTTTGTTGCTGTTCTATCCGAGGATTGCCAGATGCCGAACTAGGATCTTGAAGGCTATCCGGACGTTTTGGGCAAGGCTCGGGAGCAAGCTTGCTTATGACGGAATGTGATTGAGCAAGGGGTCGTCTGTAGCCCAAGCGGGCGAACAGATTACGGAAATATAACATCTAGGGAGACACTAAGTGCCGGATGTAGTCGATAATCCGTACAATGGAAACAATTTATATACAGAGTTCCTTGTTTGGCAACTAAAATGAGGCGAGGGCATGGACGGCGGCGCAAGATTTGCGATCCCATTTGTTCATCAATACCTAACAGGCTACCTACTTACATACTCTACCTATGTACTCTGTACAGAGTACATTACGACAAGCTCTGGGCTTGTTCGGCTTCATTGTCCACGGGCACCGTCGACCGAATACCAGCAATCTGGAAACGAAGTAAGACATTTCTGCTTGAACCAGCTGGACGAATTCCAGACCCATCACCTTGGGAGTTGGAAGTTGGCTTGTACATATTCGTTTTTTGAACGTCGATTCCCGACAAATCGGCCCCAATTTCCAAATGACCAAATATGAATCATTTTAGCACATATTTTCTTAGTGAAATAACGAGGACATATTCTCATAGAATGTCACACAATCCGCGATGTGAACTTGACGTCGGCACATAATCATGACTCATGAGTCATGAGTCCCGACTCCCAGCAGGTTCTTTGGTCTATGTACGGAGCCAAACGCAAAGAAATGAGGAAAGAGAGAAGAGACAAGAGTAAATTTTGAAGTACATAGGTACGGAGCGGAGATGCCAAGTAGGGTTTTGGGGACAAAAATGTGTGGACTCTGGACTCTGGAGGCTTCTCTGCAACGTCGCACGAGTTGCCCCTCCAACAACGATCACGGGTGATGCTTGTGATCGGGCATCCCTCATTGGGCGAACATGACTTCATACTATTCATAGTCTTTCGACCTGCTTTAGTAGCGTGCTCTCTGTGCTGGATCTTATGATCTTATGATGATTCTATCTGGTTCTGCTTCAGTCAGTTCTTATTCAAGAACGCGGTGGACGCCTCATTCAAGTTCACAGACGACCGATGGTTTATGAAACGATCATGTGCTTACGAAGCCTGGGCATTCTTCTACTCCGTAGATTCCTGACATCACACCAGCACATCAAGTCTGGCCGGGATGAACGGATTGACGTGCAACTTGCAACTTGCAAGGCTACCTAGCTCGCCCCGCCACTGGCCAGCAACGCAAATCGACTTCCCTTGATGACCGATCCCTTCGTCTTTGTAAACAGCTCGCACAACAAACGCCTTGTTCGTCTATCTTATAGTGGGCTCCTCCAAACTTTCGGTTTACGGCCCGTACCGTTCATACGCTTGTTCACAGGTACCCTAGCAACAGGCGTGACGCAACGTTCACCGCTGATCCAAGTCGCAGCCCTTCTTCACGCTTCTTCACGCGGCCAGCCTTTTCGCGCAGCCAGTCTTTAAAAAAGCCGACCATTCCCCCTCGGAGCTGTGACTCACTGAAGGGGCTCTCTCCACTCTCGTACGTCTCTTCCAACAACTGAAAAGCAGCATTGCATCTGCAATCTCTCCGACTTCAGGTACCTAGCAGGCCTCGGGCCTTCGCGCACATCGCAACATCGCACATTCAGGCGTTGACAACACACACCCCCCCTCCCTTCTTCTCTTCTCCCAACACACCACAAACGCAGATACACCCCCCGGGCAACTTGCCTTCCGCCTTCTCCCTTGTTGATATCAACCCCACATACCAAAGCACCACTGCTGTCGGCAATCTCAGGGCCGCTTTGTCCTGTTCATCACCAGCATCATACGCCGACTTCTCATAGCTTCCCCTCTCAGAAGCCAGCAACGCTCCCGCCGCTTCCACCGGTCAACCCCTGTCTCAAGCCAGTCGATCCCTCGCATTTGTCGCACCCACAATCAGACCAGAATCAGTGCCCTTTCTTTGGCCGCATTGCTTTGTTGCTTGTCGCTGTAGCAGCCCGCAGAGATCCGATTACGGTCAGAGGTTGCCGAGTCCGGACGTGTTGCCCAACACCCCGACATCTTCGCCTTGTCGTTGTTTCTTCCACTTATTTCTGTGTTGGCCATCTTTCACCTTCGTCAAGCCTGCGCCTTTTCTGCTTCGACCCTCTTGAGCGGGGATCGTCGTGTCAAGGGTCAACAAGCTTGTCATTAGTTTTTTCTGCTATGCCGTGAGTGTCATACCACGATAGCCTACCTATACTCGCATCGCAGTGTATGCGCCGCCTCAGCCGCAACCCTACAGCTGACCACTTTTCGCTTCGTCAGACGACCAGCCACTATCACTATCCACAGTGGTGACGAGAGTCCTCACTCTACAGCCTCTTATCTAGAGCCTGACTCTCCCCCAGTCGGTGGCGTGGACGAGTATCAAAGCCACGACAGCGACGACAAGGAAGAAGAAGAGATTCTTCATCCGTCTGATTCGGCTTCCACTAGTAACGACATATCACCCCCGCCTCTACGCGCTACGAGAGCGCGACGCATTCTTCACCGAGTGATTCCGCCACCTACCCAAGATCAGCCTCCGGTGCCTACACGCGCACCAATGCCACCGCACAAGGTGGATGCTCCAGAGGAGTATAGCCATTACGGCCAGGCCTATGGGGCCTCTCATGCTCATCGCGGAGGCTTCTATGGGGGCGAGCGTGCTCAGCATACAAGCTATCCGCAACATCAACACGGTCTCTACATGGGAAACTATCCTGGTGGCAACCAAATGATCAACTACGGAGGGTATGCGGCGAGCCCTTTTACGAACATGAGCAACGTTCCCAATGGCAGCAGCTACTTTGGAGGGGAACCAAGGCATAGCGCCAACGTATACGATATGATGCCCTACCAGCAGCCAGGTTTCTTCGCTACCCCTCAGTACGCCTTACCCGGACATCTTCAGCAGTATCAGCTGAGCACTACGCATCCGCATCAGCTTGTACCTGCGCCTGCGCCTGCACCTGCGCCTGTGCCTCCCGCTACAGAAGCTCCGGCCAAGACGCCTACCCCTGCCCCCAAGGAACCGCCCCCTGACTTGGAAAAGATCAAGCTCGAGGCGCAACTTGCCGCCTTCAAAGCGGTAGAAGACAAGGCCAGGGCTGCCGAGGAACAGAGAGAGCGCGAAGCACAAATTCGAAAGGAAGCGGAGGAGACCTTTCAACGACGAGCAGAGGAGTTGAAGAAGGCGCAAGAAGAGGCTCAGAAGGAGATTCAGCGCGCTCGCGTTGAGGCTGAGCGAGCTGCTAGAGAGCGTATCGAAGCAGAACGTAAAGCCGAGGAAGAGAGACAGAAGCAGCAAGCTGAGGCTATGCAAAGAGCAGAACAAAATGCAAGGCTGAAGTTTGAAGCCGAGATGAAGGCAGCCGAGGCTCAGAGAAAAAAGGAGGAGGAAAATCGAATCAGAGCAGAAGAGGCTGCTCATATACGTCTCGAAGCCGCCATCAAGGCCAAAGAGGAGGCAAATGCTGCCGCGGCCAAACAGGCTGCCGAAGAGGCAGAGAGGATCAAAATGCTACAAGAAGACGCCAAGCGCAGGGCGGAACTGGACACTCTGAAGAGGATCGAAGACGAGAAGGAGGCAGCCAAAAAGGCTGCAGCGGCTGCCGACGCTGCCAAAGCAGAACAAGAGGCTCTCACGATACGCATACGTGAAGAAACAAAAGCCAGTCTGGAAGAAGCAGCAAAGAAAACTGTGCAGCCTCCAATCAAATTCAAGGATGCTGTGGGAAGAAAATTTAGTTTTCCCTTTCATCTTTGTTCAACATGGGGTGTAAGTCGACAAAGCGCACAATTTATTCGTCTCAACTTCTGACTTTGTAACTAACACTTTTGCCATTCGATAGGGAATGGAAGAGCTCATTAAACAGGCATTCCTTCAAGTTGATGTTCTCGGCCCGCATGTGCTGAAAGGTCACTACGATCTTGTAGGCCCAAATGGTGAAATCATCTTGCCTACAGTCTGGGACAAGGTAGTTCAACCTGACTGGACCATCACAATGACTATGTGGCCTGTGGAGAAGTCGCCGCCTCTTGCACCCAAGGTTGCTGCAGGAAAAAGACATACTCACCGTGGCGCCGAAACCGTGCCTCCTCCTCCAGACTGGCCAAAAAGTGCCGGCCGACGCAGTGTGCCTTTGCATCCCAACATCGACATTGTGAATGTTGCAGAACCGGCGCCTAAGCGCTCCAAGTCGACCTCGAAGCACAAGTTGAGAAACCCGGCCATGATAGGCTTCCTAGCAGGCTTTCAAAGCAAAAAGAAGTGAGAGATGCTTGCCCCCATTCACAGTAGAGGCAACTGGCTTCCCTCGGCATTCTTCTTCACCAAATGTTTGAACCTTACTTCGTTGTCCCCCTCTTGTCAAAATACAGGCCTGCCAAATAATGAGATCTCATTTATGTTTTGAGAAAACTTGGCGCTGCTTTTGAACTTTTATTACGACAATGTACGACAACGATTTTGTTCCTCAGATGATACCATAGCGAGTGTTTTTTTGGGAGTTGTGGCGCTCCTATTCCGCCTGATTTGACTGGGAAAATTTGACCCTGCTGGTCGCGGCGCATTGGCGGTTTCTATTTCTGCACGAACTGTGCAACGGGACTACGAAACTGGCTTTTGGGACGAGAGGCGACTTTACGGGAAATGACTTTACTTATGAGAGGCAGAGGGGCAGGAGGCGAAATGCGAAATACACCTGCCTGATTGTCCGGTGACCATTTATCATGACTGAGTTTTGGTTATAAGTGGCGAAGGGCACATAAGCATGGCGGGGCGGGTAGAGAAGCCATGCGTGTTGGAGCTTGAGGCGAAATCTTCAAAAAAGACATGTTTCCAGAAGCGCTAATTGGGGATGTCTCTCCTCAACTGCTACTGCTTTGTTTCTGGTTTCATTTCTTTATTCAGGCATGAATGAGCCTCTCTACTCAGTTTGTTCTTTTTTTGCATCTTTCCGTATATCAAACGAAGCCATGATTGTATATGTATAACTTCTATCTCTGACTCCAGTTACTACTCTATTCAAATCCTTCCAAAATCGAACATGGAAGTGCAAGTTTTTGCACGTGATATACAACATGCTGCCCTGCCTGTCACGCCGATTTGCCTTTACCTTCCAACGCCGGTCAGGATGCGTACATGTTATTTTACATGAAAAATAGCAATGCCTTTCTCCTCCTACATATTGCTTCAAATGATCCGGCCACCATACGAGCCACTTGCAACTTAATTCATGTTCTCATTCATGTCTATATCTTTTCATATCCATTCATGGACTTCGCGGTCTGCCCAGTTGTTCCACGGCCCGTTTCTGAAACGCCTCCGCCAACATCTCTGCCACCTCGTTCGAAACGACTGAAGTGACAGCCATATATAAAGGATTCGCAAACTCGTATGTTATCGTCAACGAGACCTGGGTTTTGGGCGAAGATATCGACGACGGGCTGGTCTCATGCGCCAAGACTGGCCTCACTTGCCATTCCGTAACAATGCTTTTCAACACGGACGATGCACCCTTGGCTTTCGCAGAAGCAGCATCTCCTTTGAAAGCTCTAATCAGCTGATTCGGCACGCAGCGCACCTGGCTCGTGAAAACCTCCTCGAAGCCCTTGTATCCGACGTGGAGATCTGCCTCGACCGGCCAGGTTTGGCCATGCTCATCAGGTGGGGACCATTGTGTGACGCGAGAGCGCGTGCAGTAAGGGATGAAGCTTGAGTAGGCGTCTATGTCGGCGATGAGCTTGTAGACCTGTTGTTGCGCGTAGGGGAGGGTGCGGCTGGCGGTCCAGGTGGATGGCCCGCCGAAGAAGCGGTGTTGGCTGAATAGGAATGGGTGGTGATGGCGAGATGAAAGGCGGCTCTGGGGCAGTGCGCGGTGAATGGCTCGAAAAGGCGATGGAGAGATTGCGGTTCGGAGAGACATGCTGAGTGATTTTTTTTGTGTTTTTTGTCTAATATTTTCTGGTCAGGACGGCCGTTTTTTTTCTTACGTCTTAGAGCAAACGATGGACATGGAGTCATGGACCCTCGCAGCCGGGAGCTCCCGGCCCATGGTTCGTTCGTCCCTTCTGCTGCCCAATGTTAGAAAGTTGGAACGTTCCTTGTCTCCACCCAATGTAATGTCCCGCCGCGTGCTCACCACCCGTCATCTCCTCGAGTTTCAAACCGCACGTCACGTCACGACACACTCAGCGTACCGCTGCGGATCACCACGGCGCACAATGTCCCAAACATCTCAATCCTTCGTCGCGTCCAAATCATAGCTTTGAAAAAAGCAGGCCACCTATACGCATTGAGGCTCGCTCGCATCAGGGACTCGAGCTGGAGTAGCCCCACGCGCGGGGCATACCAAGCTGGGCATCATGTAAGACGAACAATACCATGCTCGTCGCAGCAAAGGGAACAGTGTTTTTTTGCTGCGGATACACTTTTGAATCAGGGCTGACAACAGTGAGGCAGGTTCGAAAAGTCGCTTTACGACCTCATTCGAGGGCTGCGGAACCATAAGGGAAGCGAGAAGGAATACATCCAGAAGAACTTGAAAGAATGTCGCGCCGAAGTTCGCAGTCAGGACATGGGTGCGTGTAAATCCCTGCTAGGAACGGCGCGCATGCTAGAGAAAGGAGATAGTGGCGTAAATCTCTATACAGAGGAGCCTGAAGAATGCTAACAACGGATTCTCACTCTTCCTTGTCTGGATAACTATAGATGTCAAGGCGACGGCGCTCCTGAAGCTCGTATATCTCGAAATGCTCGGGTATGACATGTCTTGGGCTTCGTTTCATGTTCTCGAAGTCATGTCGTCTCCCAAGTATCATCAGAAGCGGGTGGGATACTTGGGTGCGGTACAGAGTTTCCGACCTGACACGGAAGTGCTCATGCTGGCCACCAACTTGTTGAAAAAGGTGAGTAAAGGCACATTGAGTCGTTACTGTTGTTTTTTTGGAATTCAACCGCCGGCAGGACTGATGCGTGTGTGGATTATAGGATCTTGCATCGTCCACTCCTACGGTCATATTTCTTCCAATCGCTACGCTTCCGCATGTCATCACGCCTTCTTTGGCGCTTTCTACTCTAGCCGACCTTCTTCCTCGATTAGGGCACAGTCAGTCGAATATTCGAAAAAAGACCTTAGTTACACTATACAGACTGGCGCTGGTGTATCCGGAAGCGTTGAGAGCAGCGTGGCCTAAAATCAAGGAACGTTTGATGGATCCGAACGAAGATCCGAGCGTGACGGCGGCGATTGTGAACGTGGTGTGTGAACTGGGGTGGCGCAGGGCGCATGACTTTCTTCCCCTCGCGCCGCGCTTGTTCGAATTACTGGTAGAAGGGGGCAACAACTGGATGGCCATCAAACTGATTAAATTGGTACGTCCGGGAAGGCATTGTGCTCGCATGCTACATCTTGAAACCCATCTAGTACGTGGCTGACTGACTGGTCGGCCCGAAGTTCGCGACTTTGACACCCCTAGAACCGCGCCTCGTGAGGAAGTTGTTACCTCCTTTAACAAATATAATAGCGACTACTCCAGCAATGTCCTTGTTGTACGAATGTATCAACGGCATCATTCAAGGCGGCATCTTGGGAAGCACAGACGACCCAACCGATACTGATGAGATTGCCACGCTGTGCGTGAACAAGCTTCGAGGGATGGTCATGATGAGCGGTGATCCCAATCGTAAGTTTCAACGCATTTGTTGCCTTGTCCACTACAAAATAGTATGGAACAGCCCTGGCTAACACTACCTTCCTCTGGGCTAAAGTCAGATACGTGGCCCTGATGGCATTTAACAAGATCGTGGTGACCCACCCACATCTTGTAGCCCAGCAGGAAGATGTCATCTTGGAGTGTATCGATAGCCCAGACATCACGATCAGGATACAGGCTCTTGATCTCGTGCAAGGGATGGTTTCGGGCGAAAACTTGGTGCCCGTGGTCAGTCGTTTGATGAAACAACTCAAATCATCATCAGCGCTCAGCAATGATCAGAAACGTGCAGAAAGAACATCTACGGAATCTAGCTCCGAGTCGGATGACGAGTCAGCACCAGCGGACAATTTGGAGTCTAAGAGTAAAATGGAAAGCCAGGCACCACCGCTTCCCGAAGACTACAGGCTTGACCTCGTCAGACGAATACTGTTCATGTGCTCCAAGGACAACTATGCCAACGTCCTAGACTTTGATTGGTACATTGACGTGTTGACTCAGCTGGTTCGCACAGCGCCAGTTCCTCGGCAGTTTGATTCCATGGCTGATGTCTCATCAACTGCTCCTTCGCGGCCATGGTCGTTGTCATCTGGTGACGTAGCAGAGAGGATTGGGGACGAGCTGCGGAATGTGGCCGTCAAAGTCAGAGCGATGAGATCAACAGCAGTGCGAGCAGGCTACAGCATTGTTGCGCAACTGAACGCAGATACGCCCAGTAGCCACAAGGTGACATCAGGAGCTCTCAAGTCAGTGGCATGGATTCTTGGGGAATATGCGAATTTGCTCCAAGACCCCGATAGCACTTTGAACAGTATGCTTCAATTAGTCACGCGCGCCGCCCGACCAGAAGTATGCGCAACGTCACTGCTCACAATTGCCAAAATTTTCGCCTACATTGCCGGTGATGAAACGCAGCCATGGACACCAGAGCGTAAAACCCGTATATCGCTCCTTTTGGCTCGTATACTCCACGTGGCAGAGCCGCTTGCTTTACATCCGAATCTAGAAGTCCAAGAGCGGGCTGTTGAGTTTGTGGAGCTGTTGAAACTCACGGCAGAAGCTGCTTCGGGGCAGCCCGCATCGACAGATGAGGCCCCTCAAGACCCTCCCCTACTTTTGACGCAGGCAATCCCTTCGCTGTTCACAGGCTGGGAACTCAACTCGGTCGCACAAGGCGCACAGCGCAACGTGCCTGTTCCCGACGGCCTGGATCTTGACGAAGCCATTCATTCTAACTTGAAGGATCTACTCTCTGCCGCCGACGCTGCTGATCTTACCACATTGGATACGAATGAGTCGGACGAATTTCAGATATACTACCATCAGCGACCGGCTCCCACGGCGATCTCGTCCACAGCGACCGCCATCAGCAGGCTAGCGGGGCCAGCTGAACAAGAAGAGACGATGGCTGGTTCCTATCAACAGCAACAGCCAAGCGAGGATAGCTATCTCGATGCAGACATCATCGCGCGACGCAAAGCAGAGAGGCTGGAGAAAAATAAGGACGATCCGTTCTACATCGCCAGCAGCGGCAGCAAGGATATAGCGCGAACGTCCACGCCAATCCACAACATTCTTCAAAGCAGCAACGGACCAGATCTCGACATTGACTCAATACCAATCATGAAACTCGACCTCGACAATTTGGCCGGTCCAGCCGTACAAGCAAGCCCCAAGCGTCAAGTCAAGCCAAAACAAAGGATAGTCATTGCTAGCGACGAGACTCTGGAAGGCGGCGGCAACAATAGTAGTCGGCAGTACGACTCGGAAAATAACAACTCGGACAGTCTTGCCATTTCGAGGAACAGAAGAAAAACTAAGCAGTCTCTATTACAAGTAGACTCCAGTCACATTGGGTCTTTCAGCCTCGAAGGCACGCCCGCCAACGGCTTCGATTATGAGCAGCAACAGCGCGAAGAAGCAGAGATGCAGCAAGCAATGAAGGAAGTGGAGAGACTGCGGTTAGAAATGCAGCGCGCTAACGAGCGCATTCAGATTGCGCAGGGAGTCGACGCAGCGGGGACAGTGATCAAGAAGAAGAAGAAGACCACGAAAAAGAAGGTTAATGACAGCAACGCGAGCGCGGCGACCCAAGAGGAGGTCAAACCTAAGAAAAAGAAGCCAAAGAAGAAGGTGACCGTGGAAGAAGGCCAAGGCCCGACTCCTCTTGGAAAACCACCTGCTGACGACGGCGGCGAGGGTGGCGAATCGGTGGCAGGTCATTCTGAGGTAGATGCTCCTCCGACAAGTAGCACGGCGAACAATGATGTGGTACTAGCGCCCAAAATTATCAAGAACAAGGTGAAGAAGAAGAAGAGCAAGAGACTAGCTGAGATTGAAGAGTAGGAGTAGTTGCAGATAATATCGCCGTGAAGGGTTGGGCGCCACGGATACCCACGCTAGGTTGTCATTTTGATATACTTCAGTGTGTTGACTCGTTTCTTCGACCACCATCTCCCAAGGTGTATCCTTCGAACCAAGATACCCTATGACGCCCCCTCTAGGATAGCTTTACGCGCAATAAAGACTGCGGAAGTCACGCTCCAAGGAGCTTACCGCCTCGTGCACAATATCCTCATAATCATACTGCCACTGGTGCTTCGTCGAAAGATCCGAACGACCCACGAGCCTCTGTAATTCTGTGAGGCTGTGTACCTGGTACATAGTGTGACTTGAAGCGTATGTTCTTTTCATTCAGAGAACGAGGTACAGATGTACAATGGGCTCTGTCGCACGTAATCAGGTAATAGTGTATTGCTCAGTCGCAAGTCGCGATGACGGGCTCGAGACTACATTGAGATGTTGAGAATATAACACTAACTCCCTATCCCATTTTTTGTCCGGGTGTGTGTGTGCACTGTGGAGGGTGGCTTCGGCTGTTATGTAATGGGCATAAAGGGCTAGTGAGGCAATGGATCATGGAATTCTCCTTGCCCGGGAGCCTGGAGTGTATCCGCTAAGTTACAGGTATCGTTGATGCGAGGATATTCGCTATTAGTTAGCCAAGTTACGTAGAAGAGGCACGCACGACCTTGAGTTACCTGAGATTTTTCTCCCTAATGATTTATGGCCAATTGAAGCTCAGCTGCATCAGATTATTCGATTTTCTGTTTTGAATTTTTGGACATGAAGATGAGTCCTTAGACGCAAGGCACGACGCGAGTAGGTACGGCAGGGAGGGGCACATAAGTTGTCAGGAGTGCGATGGACGGCATGGCACACATAGCAGCGCATAGCACCGCACATTGGCATCATATTTGATGAAGAAGAAATATACCTTCGTAAGCGTCATAGATGATATGCTATGTACCTGTGTTCTCACTCCAGTGTCTTGCTGTACTTAAGATTGCTTGCGTATACTTCATACCCCCATTAGCATTCCCCCACGCCCCCGTACATACATACATGATGATGCAAACCATCAAACATTTGCAGGCAGTCCATGCCGAATGCGCAAAGTGTAGGAAGGTTCAAGAAACAAGAAGGAGACAGAGGGTGAGAAAAAGGCCGGGGGAATGGGGGGTATAGAAGCTGCCGGCGAGGCATCCCACGAAACTGAACCGTCCTCTGTTCATATTTGTTCTCCATGACTGCACGCCTGAAAATCAAAATCACTCTTCACATCAATTGGTATACTTCGCGATCAAGCCGAAGACGGCGCACGTCGCGGACAGACAAAATCGAAGATGAAATATGAAACGAGCTTCTGGATGTAATTTGCTGCAAGTAACGGATGGAATCGAACAGTAGGGATACAAAAGAAGAACCCGAGACAAGAATACAAGGAAACAAATGAAAGAAGGGCATGGGATATGTATAAGTATATATGTGTGCGCAAGATTCATGTTCGTTTACTAATCATCCATGGGCTTGTCCTCGAGAGTCACCCCTCGCGTAAGCGTGCCGTCTGGTGGAGGTGTACTTGGCACCCTCTTGCCGCCGACAAACTTGGTGCCGACACGACTGCCGCTGTCTCGCTTATCGGCATCACTGTCGTTTGCTTTGCTTTTTGGAGGAGAGCCATTGACGGCTTCGGAAACGGTTCCGCTCTCAGAACCTGGGACTTCCAAAGACGTTCGTTTAAATCGGCTTTCGATACTGCCTATACCGCCCATGCTGGCTCGGTTTCTTTCGGCCGACGACGTTGGACTGGTCTGGATGGGAAAACGGGTTTCAGGCCCACAGCTGCTTCTGTCGCGGCGGTGGCCCCGAGGACCGGGTGCTGGGCTGGTCGCTCGGCTTCTGGCTTTTTCCAGCAGAGCACGGTTACGCTCCTCCATGAGCGCTTTCCTATTGCTTTCATCGGTGCTGATCGCGCGGGGCCGTGTGCCGCTGTTAGAGGATGAGTGGTTTAAGGTGGACATGCGCTTGAGCTCGCTGAAGATGGCTTCTTTGTACGCAAAGAGATCCCGCACGAGGCGCGCTGCATGCTTCTCCTCCAGAGTGAGTGATGTCTCGATTCGAGGCCGCAGGATGCACGGTGCCAGAGAGGATGCCAAAGTTGCCACATACTCTTCGTCGGCCGATGTGAGGTCAATGAGGCGAGTAAAGTGGTTCATGCAAGCGTCCAGAGTCGCAATGTTAGTCAGTCGCAACTGCGACAACGTCTGCTGAAGGACGGCTACTCGGGACGTCTCTGTCGCATCTGCCGTGGGCGTGGTATAGATGGTACGAATAATTTCGTACACATGTGCGCTGACAAGAGAATCTGAAAATTGATGTGATACGTTAGCGTTGTTTATCCAGCCCATTGGCATGTTCGGCTTTTCAGCGAAAGAAAGCTTCCTTGTGCCGTCAGACTCACCCGGAAGTTCCAAAAAGTACAGTTTCAATAATCCGGCAACGGTGGGTACATCGAACTCTTCAAAGACCTCTGGCGAAAGTGGCTTTCCATCATTCACCTTTGCTCGCAGTTTGTGAATTTGGGCCAGGGGGACATCCACGAGCCAGACACCTCTGCGAGCCTCATCACCTTCTAGATCTGGGTAATGATGGTCAAGGTATGTCAGTATCGTCGTCACGATGACCGGCACACGCTTCTTGTCGACTCGGGCACGCGCTTCGAGATCAACACCAAATGTTTGCTCGTCAACCTTGTTGTAGTAATTCTCATACACCACCACCTTGGGCAAAAAGCTGCCGGTGCGATAATTCTCCAAAAGATATCGCAAGTCGTTTGCAGGCTGCACCGTTTCCTGAAACAGAACCATCTTGTCCACGGTCGATTGCAAGCTAGGGATCACGTTTCCAATCGTGCCAGAAAAGTCGAGGACGACAGTTTTGATGGCCTTTAATCGATCTAGCTCGCAACGTTCAAGGAATTTGAGATGCAGAAATATAGCCTCTTCCAAATCGCACCGTAGCTGGTCTAATTTTCGGACCGCAATCTTGTACTTATCGTCGGCTTCACGGGCCTCGCGGTGAAGTCTCATGGACGGAGTCTCGTTGGGATCTCTACTGCCCAGTACGTTCCAGTTGGCAAGATACTCGCTGACAGTACCGACCATGGGCGAATCTGAACCGGCGTCTGAGCCGCTAACTGGGAGCGAGAAAGCTCTGTTAAGTTTCTTCTCTGGCAGTCCAGCGAATTTGAATGACTTCGGTCGCCACTGGTAGAACATCTTTGAACTGTTGGCGAATGAATTTCCCACGTTGCCAATGAGCCTCAAAAAGCCGTTGGTGATAAGGTCCTGGCCTATGCGCTCAGCATAGCTCACAGTTGTAATCGCCATGCTCCGCTGAAGATACTCGACGATATCCGAGCCTGCTGAAGTGTTCAAATATGTGCCCAGAATAGGAACTTTTGTTTCGCCCATCTTGATGGTAGAGAGCATTTCAGAGAGAATCTTCTTGAGCGGTTCAGGTTGGTATACTTGGTCACCAATTTCGAATAGTTCCTCCTCATCAGACACGTCTTCTTCTTTCAAAATCTGAACCTTGATTTCAGGGATATTGGACTGGGTAGCTGGAGGGCTAGTCTCGGGATCACGAAAACCTAATTTGTTTTCTTCCTCCAAGTCTTCAACGAGCCGACACTTGTTGAAGTAATTGGAGCGCAGCTTCCGCACGATGTCGGCCTGTCGATCATGCGCCTTGATGCGGACTTGTAGTTGGTCTTGCGAATCCTGAACACGGGACTCGTGGGCGTCGCACCAACGAGAGAACGGGTTCACTACCAAGTCCCGTATATTCTGTGCGATTCGCTGATGACTTCGCGCAGCATCTTGCATTTCAATGCGCATACCGTCGTAGGCCTGCGAATAGGGAAGAAAGACTCTCATTAGTTCCGAGTTCGCCACTGAAGCCAAGACGAAGGCACTATGGGGCCATGCATCTTTCAAAGACTGCAGGAGAAAACTCACCTTCCGAACAGTGGCGCCATCGTCTCGTAGGAATCCGCCATTGATCTTGTCCACGGCCGGCGCAATATCAGACAACCGCTGTCCATAAGTTTCTTCGGCTTCCGCACGTAATCGAGCCAATGTGAGAATTTGTCGATTTTCAATGACACCTTGCTGGAGCTTCCCGAACAGGACTCCAAGTCCTACAGGGCTATGTCAGTTACGATGTGAGACGCCGGCTTGCCAAGAAAAGCCCGAGAAAGAAAGACAGACTCAAACAACAGAGGCGACTGAAACAGGAAGACTGAAATGATATAAGTAGGACCAACCTGCAGCATAATCGCCCGACCAGAATGAGTCCGCGAAGCCGGGCATATTGAGAGGCTACCGCGGCGTCGCACACTCTACACCTGCAAGCAATATATGTAGAGAACGGTCGCCCACACTAAAAATCGACCACCTTCCCGTTATCGATCGTTGAAATTCTGTTGGGAGTTAGGCGAGTTGAAAAAGATATGTTGTCGGCTATCGAAAGTCGTGGTCTGGTCGAGTTTTGAATTCGAATTCGTGGCCTCGAGACGAAGGGCCTGGTTACTTCCTGGAAAGATCGACGTGTGCTGAGTCTGAGACGCACGTGAAAGTCAAGCTCCTCAGCGTTGATCAGTAAAATGCAATCGTCGCAGGAACAAGCAATGGAATAGGTACCTATAATGAAGGAAAAAGAATCGCACTGCGGTTTTAGTCATGTACAAACAGACGGGAGAACTCAAGTCAAAATCAGGCTGTCTGCGCCTCCGACACAAATGTCCAAGCCCGTTCTGGTTGGTCGGTTGGTCAGTTTGTTAGTCGGTCGGCTGGACTGGTTGGCTGCAGCCTGCGGGACATAGCACAGACCGCACAGTCGACCGCAAAGGGGCTTTCCGGGGACCAGTGACCAGTGACGTTGCAGGCTGGGCTCGACGGGCTTCGACGGCGCGCCTCGTGTTATAACTCGACGGGCCTGAGCCGGTGGGGCGCGCGACTTGGCAGTGCCAGGATTCAGGAACTCAAGTCAAGTCACAACCTGTCAAACGCCCGTTGTAACTTGTGGTGTCATCAGAATGAAAGACTGCGCACGCCATGTTTAACTTGAGTAATGTGCATGCAGCATACTGTACATACATAGGTAGTGTTGTTAGTAGTTTACAATTTACATGTAAAACTCCATGAGTTCCATGCTGCATCACGCCCTATAGGAGGTAGTCCTTAAAGGCCTGGGGGCTGCCGAGACGCGCTGCTTCTGCGCTCAGCAGTGAGCACTATCCACCCTATGTACTACCTAGGTACCTAGGTAGGTACATAGGTACATAACTTAGAAAGTGCCTCCTTCACAAATTCGTGAATCGTACGTGCATACCTATCTTGTTAAATTTACTTCTATCTAAGAGGTATGAGTAGTGCTTACCTACAGCAAGTGTTCACCAAACAGCCTGCGCAATTACAGAGTATCACTCAACCAGTGTTAGACATCAGTGAATGCTTCTGCTTCGCTTTGAATCTTGATGCTCACTTAATTACGTCATCCCCGATGGCATCCCGTTCCTCACTCCCGGAGTCCCGGCCGTCTTCTTTTCCCAAGTGCATAACTTGCTAGCTATCAAATTGTCTCGTTCTTCTGCTCCTTTCTCCTATCCTTGGTCTCGTCCAGCTTCGCCAGCAACCCCAGCCTCAGCAATCCTGACCTCAATTCATTGGCTTCTTCCCGTAAGCCCGGCAGAACATCGCCATGGCGTCAATTGAGGATGCCTTGCCTGCCTACAAAGCAGACACATTGACTCCGGGCCAGACACCCACAGCCGGCCGGGCCGTAAAGCGATCCCCTCAGAGGCTCAGCTCATGTCGCCTCATCTTCTGTTTCTTCACATCTTTGCTCATTTTCAGCGCGCTGCATAAACCGGCAAGCCGATGTTACGCCCGTCTCGCGGATCGTGTGTGCGAAAAAGCTATGACTGTTGAACAACGGGCTCGGCGGATCCTTGCGCACACCCCCCTCATTGGTAAATTGTGCTACTATATGTGTCTTCGGGTCTCGTCTCGTCTCGTCTCTCCTTCTTTCTTTATTCCCCTTTACAGCTCATCGTGTTCATGCTAGAGGAATAATAGTGTCTGACTTGCCACTGTTTTGATAAAGACGGCCACATCGACTTGCCCATTTTTGTGAGGGCCTTCTATCGTAATCATGTCGAGAATGAAGAGTGGAAGCGGTCATTTGAAAACGGCACTATGCCAGGCCAAGTTGATCTCTTACGCTTGAAACAGGGTCAATCCGGTGGTGCTTTCTGGAGTGTTTTTGCCCCTTGCCCGGAAAAGGGAGATGACTTTTCTAACGCCAACCTTGCCCCAAGTATGCAAGCTGCACACCTCCCGGTGACGAGATTGTATTACACGTCCCATCCTGTAGAGCATTTGTGGCTGACGAAAGACTCTTAGGTGTACAGTATACTCTTGATCAGATTGATGTCATGGATAGAGTGATGGCGGCGTATCCCCGTGATTTTGCCTCACGAATCACGAGCAACGGTGCCAAAGCGGCGTTTCAAGCTGGCAAGCTCATTTCACCGCTGGGCATCGAGGGTCTTCATCAGATCGGCAACTCGGTTGCCAATCTACGCCGCTTTCACGAGTTGGGAGTCCGATATGCGACCTTGACGCATAACTGTCATAACAAGTTCGCTGATGCGGCCGTACTGGAGCAGCCATTAAGAAAAGCCGAACCTCGATGGAATGGCGTTAGCCCATTGGGCCGGAAGCTGATCCAAGAGATGAACCGCATTGGCATGATTGTGGACCTTGCACACGTCAGGTAAAGTTGTTGTTGCCTTTTGAACATGCTTTGTCTCCATCACGTTTCCGTGGTTCTAATACTGCAGCACAGCGAGGATACTATGATTGATGTCCTGGGTGGCAGAGATGGCTGGTCCGGCTCTCAAGCGCCCATCATTTTCTCCCACAGCTCTGCCTACAGCATCTGTCCACATCCCCGTAACGTAAAAAACGAAGTTTTGAAACTGGTCAAGAAGAGGAACTCCGTCGTCATGGTAAATGTCAATCCTGGATTTATCTCATGCGTAGATGTCGGCAACAAAAATGGCCTTCCCGAAGACGACCTGGCCAACGCCACTCTGGATCGAATTGTCGAGCATATTTTGCATATCGGAAATCTTATTGGCTTTGAACACGTGGGTATCGGTACTGACTTTGATGGCATTTTCGAAGTTCCACGGGGATTCAAAGATGTCACGGCGTATCCCAACTTAATTGCTGCACTGCTGCGAGCTGGCGTCAATGATCATGACGCTGCCAAGATTGCTGGTGGCAATTTGCTTCGCGTGTGGCATGAGGTAGATGCAGTTTCCGCGCGGATGAAGGCGGAAAATATCCCGGCCATGGAGGATGAAATTTCTTCGATGGCATCCCAATGAGTCACGACTCACGGCACAGAGATTCCAGATCATCATGTTGAAAGTATCGTTTCATATAATCGCACAGACTTATGTACACTCTGTTTCTTACAGTTTAGCAAACAGCACCCGTGCTGGTGCCAAACTCTAGCCGCATCACCCGAAAGAGCAGGTTCCTTGAATCCAATCTGACTGAGCGATCTTCTTCACTTCATCAGCTGCTGGTACGGTCTGAAGAGCCCGATGAGACCACCCTATTTAGCTTGTTGGCAGTGGCAGTCTGCGTCCTTGTACGTTGACCGCGCACCGGCATACCCAACGCGTGACGACGACCGCGATATGCCCCACAATCCCTTAGTCTTCGGATGTTATCTTGAACAATCTTCTTCGCATCGTTGCCAAGCGTCATTTGTGATAATTCAGCAGTCAGGGACGTCACGGTTCTGGGAGGAAGAGATCCGACCTTGGCGAGTTTATAAATCGAGAATTTCGCCATGATTCGGGCGGACGTTGCTGGTCCTAGCGCATAAAAAGACTCGAGGGCTTTCTATCGTTAATTGTCAGCTTGTCGCGTCTCGTCGCAAGGTGCCGACTATGAAGTGGCTGTTAATTTCTTCTTGTACCTTGACCAACTTGGCCTCGTTGAAATTGACCCCGTGGATGAACACCGCCTATATGAGAGTGAGTAAGCCAATGAGAATGAAGTGCGTCTCCTCATGGGGAGAGAAATTCAAGCGTCTAGCACGTACCATATTGCCGGCATTGGAGTATCAACTCGTTGCTTCAGACTGTACACTCAATCGGAGGGCAAGTGCTCATCTTTGCGGTCCAAAATGGAACCTGTGGCGGTGTTACGGACCCGGACAAACTGCGGTTGATCTAGTACATATGTATGTAGTGGGGGCCCATATGTACCTCGGTCCTCTGTACATACATACATATGTACATACCTACCTAACTTGTCCAATGTCGACACTGGACAGCCTGCAGGCTGCAGGAGTATGTACCTGGCACCCCGCACATGCTGTCATTTTGAGGTTAGGTACAGGTGTCCCTTTGCTTCGACCAACCTTCCATCTTGCCATCTTTATATTAGGCAGTGCATCCTTGATTCCTTTCTGATTCTCTATTCAGTACCGCTCAATTGCTTCTCGAATCCTTCGGAAATCCCCTTCACGTCTTCATCATGTTCAATCTGAGGCGACTTGTCGTCTCTTTTGCCCTCCTTATCGGAGTCGGGCTCGTCCTCTTCTCTCAGACCGCTGAGGCCGCGAAGGGTCCCAAGATCACTCATAAGGTCTTTTTTGACATTGAGCAAGGTGGCAAGCCATTGGGCCGCGTGGTGATGGGACTTTACGGAAAGACTGTTCCCAAGACTACCGAGAACTTCCGTGCCCTAGCTACTGGCGAGAAAGGATTCGGTTATGAGGGCTCAGTCTTCCACCGCGTCATCAAACAGTTTATGATTCAGGGCGGTGACTTTACCAAGGGTGACGGCACCGGTGGCAAGTCCAGTAAGTTTGGTTGATGCCGCACTTTTGCGCTCAGTGAATGGAAGCTCTGTGTCAGGACAACATGACTAAAGCTGCGGTTCATTGTAGTCTACGGCGCCAAGTTTGCAGATGAGAACTTCAAGCTCCAGCACACCAAGAAGGGTCTCCTTTCCATGGCCAACGCCGGTCCCGACACCAATGGCTCTCAGTTCTTCATTACCACCGTCATTACCTCGTAAGTCCTGCCGTCGCCGTCATCATTTTTTTACACAAGATCTTGAGGGGGGGAGTACATCTCGGAGCTCACTACTAATACTTGGACAATAGCTGGCTTGATGGTCGACACGTCGTGTTCGGTGAAGTCCTTGAGGGGTACGAAATTATTGAGAAGATCGAGAACACTGCGACCTCGGCGGGCGACAAGCCTGTCGAGTCGGTCAAAATTGCTAAGAGCGGCGAGCTGGAGGTTCCTTCCGAAGGTATTCATGTCGAACTTTGAGATCCTTTTGCGGCTCTTCACACGAAAATTTTCACCCAATTGTCGGTGTGCTGATGCGTGTGGGATTTGACTCAGGCCTCTATGGCTCGGCTGGCTGGGCCGCCGGCGTCGCACCCATTGAGAGCGATGCGACTTTCATAGCCAGTGCCTCGGAGAGAATGTCGACTATACGCAAGGTTTCTGTCTTTGGATTTGTGCTCATTGCTGCTGTGTTCTACGTTCGTTTGCGCAAATCTGCCAACAAGGACAAATTCAGCTTGGACAAGGACAAGGTCATTGCTTGAAGGTTTACTCCGTCGATGTTATGTAGAACATGTATCAATATGTAGCGGCAGGTTATGCTGCCTTGTAGTTCGAACCAGTCTCACGGAAAGCGGCGTGCATTGGCTATGATAAGAAGTCTTTGTGCCGTTACTACAAAGTTGCAAATCTGACCGTTGAGCATTCTTGGGCTCGATCCTTGCCAGCGCCTTGCTTTGCATACCTACTTGGTGCGTCTTCAAGAAAACTGATGTACTGCACCGAAGTCTTGTAAGCGTGCGGTACGTACTGCCGGCGCCGGTACTCCGTATACATACCGACAGTACCGCTAATTGCCGCGTTGTACATACAGAGTACCACGTGGACCTGCATGACGGCATATGGGTCACAATCTGAGATCTCAAGAAAAAAAGAAAGAAGTCGAGACGCGTCGCGCAAACCCAGCAGCAGTCACAGCGAACCCGTCTAATCGCCCGTAACATGCGCATTCGTGCTCAATTAATTCGCAGGAACAAATAATTTCAACGAGGGCCATACCCGGGATTAAACTATAGTCGCACAGGAAAGCCAGCCTTCCTTGACGGCACAGCATCACTCGATCATCTCTCCCACGATGAAGGTCCTCAGTCTCAATTTCCTAACGTGCGCCGCAAAGGCATGCAAGAGCTCTTCCGATTCCTACCCGCTGCACCCACAGGATGCCGAACTGGTGCAGGACGAGATCGAGCTAGTTCCACAAATGATCATA
The DNA here is from genome assembly GCA_018360575.1 of Claviceps sp. LM454 group G7. Taxonomy (NCBI): domain Eukaryota; kingdom Fungi; phylum Ascomycota; class Sordariomycetes; order Hypocreales; family Clavicipitaceae; genus Claviceps; species Claviceps sp. LM454 group G7. The sequence goes on from SRQL01000028.1 coordinate 76,780, forward strand.
AATGTCCTCCCGCGCTTGGATTGGGCAGCGTTGAGGACTACGTCTTCCGAGGTACGTAGATTCGAAGATGCGAATTGTCCGGGCACGAGTTGCTGGCGGGTTCGTTGTTCATTCACTCGAGCAGCTGCATACAGAGTAGCAGGATGGTGGTGCGCAATATGATGCGATCCTTGAAATGCGAGAGCATGAGGAGGATGTTTTCTTTTTGCCCTTTAGATCTGCCGCACTCTTCACCATTCCTCCGTAATCCAGCTTGACGACCAACAAATAAATCGTATCGCCAGTTCCTGGATTCTGCTAACGCTTCGGACTCCATTAGCTTGGCTTCCCAGCCCTACCAGAGCAGCCCCCCACGGCAGAGGATCTTGAAGCCAATGAGACGATGCTGCGAGACTTGCATCATTTGCTGCTGGAGACGCAAATATCCGAGGGCAAATTGGTATGCGGGAACTGTGGTCATCAATATCATATCAAAGAGGGCATTGCCAACTTCTTGTTGCCGAGTCATTTGGTCTAAACGATGACTCAATGGGAAGAAGGGCGGTGCAAGTAATACTTTTTCCTACCTCGCCATTTTGTTGAAGAGGATGCGATTTGAATCATTTTTGAGTACTGGCCTGGCAATGGGGCGTGGCAAATAAGACCGCGAGTGATGGACGTTTTTCCTTCTTTATGCCTTTTCTTTTCTTCTTGAAATTCTCTATTACCCCGATATCAGATTGTGATGGTGGGTCCGGCTGGCGTGTTTGGAGTCGAAGAGTGCACCTATTTCTCTAAAGAGGGAGACAACGCAACGAGCTTGGGATCGCACTACGATGTTCCGGGTGCTTTCTCCTTGGGTATAAGTGGGCTGTTGTGTGCGGGATGTCGAATACATCAAATTAGATTATACATCAATGTCCCAAAGTCCGCGGCAATATCCTCATACATAAAACAGCCCATAACTCCATGTTTCAATGCGCATACGCTATAGTACATACAGGTATAAGAACTCCCGTGGAAGTCTTCCTGGTAATTCATACTATTATTGCTGCTTTTTCTGTGCTGCAGGGCCCATATCTTTGTCAAATGCACCGTATGAGACTTCCAGGCTAGCAAGACCTCTGATACCAGCGCCAAGAATAGACAGAAGCACAAGTGCAACAATGATTCCCATGAAAATACCTATGAAAGAATTAGAATCATAGAAGTTTCCCGCAGTATATATGAATATCAGGCATGAAGTATCATACCTGGAGTAAAAAACTGGTACTTCTCAAAAAGAGGGCGTGTGTCGCGCTCGGTTTCGTTCGCCCTATCAAGCAAGGGAGCGTTGTCGATGTCTCTTCGAACGTCCATATGAAGCGGCTCAATGAACTCGGAATCATATAATGGCTCTCTGGGTGTCGCGTAGAACAAAATGGTATAACTATCGGAAGACACCATGCCAAGGTCGAGAGCAATCGAAGCATCTACCAGACAGAGGTCAGCCAGTCAGTAAGTCACTCTCGATCGCTTTTTTTCATGCATCATTAATAGTATAGGCGCTCACCATTTGTCCCGAGGGCTTGGCTCCTGTCACCTGAGAGTGACTCCAGTGGGCGCTCAATAATCTTGGCCACCTTTCCATTCTTGTTGCATGATGCCTTGATATGCTGCACAAATCCAGAAGCTGTAACATCTCCAACAACTTCGGCCACGGTGTATTTGCCTTTCAAGCGAGCGTCCTTCGCAGCTTCGCAGAGGTGTGGCATAGCGCAGCCGTCCCGATTCCAGAAGTCCGCTGCGTGGACACCGGGCTGTGTCACTATAAGGTATTCATCGGTGGGACATTCGCTAAGAAAATTCTTGGTGAATGCGATGGCTTCTGGACTTGTTTGTATCTGGTTCACGCTGGGGCTTTGGTCGATCCTGACTGACGAGTTAGCAAGAAGGCTTGTCGTCTTCCGATATTGTGACCTTCCAGAAGGGGGAGGTTACGGAGAGAGCGTGCTTACTTAGACGTTGACAGCAGAACCCACGGAGAAGAATCCGAAAAGGCGACTGCTGTGCTCATGAGCGTCAGAGCGCCCGTAACAGTGTAGGCACGCATGGTCGGCGATGGGATCTATAGCCACCAGCTTTTCGTGTTGGCAGTGAAGTCAACTGAATTCCGTAGTTGATGTACCAGGGTGACGACGTACGGCATTCTTTGTATTATGTAAGGGGCATCTTGCTTGAACTTCGCGCTCCACATTAGGTACATACCTCCTACATAGGAAGGAGGTACGGAGTACATATGTACCTATGTAGCTTATACAAGGTCGGTACCTAATAAGGTACCTAACGATGTACATAGGTAGGTAGGTACCTACATCTTGGTGAACGACGTACAGTGGGCCCAAAGCCAATTCCATGCAGCAAAGTTCATAAACCTGGTAGACAGAAAAAAATTGTTTATCTTCCACAGCATCAATAGAATGAGAGTTTTGGAAGACTGACACCTGCGCGAAATAGTCTATTGAGCAATCTCGCCCGTGCGCATAATGTTTGCGAAACCCAGACCCAAGAAAAGCCCGTTGCCTCCACCAAACAAGAAACGAAAGACTGTATCGACTATTGAAGAAATATCGTTCGATGATGGTGCTCGCGAAGAATACTTGACGGGATTTCACAAGCGAAAGCTGCAAAGGATCAAGCACGCGCAAGAGGAGGCTGCAAAGAGGGCCCGCGAGGAAAAACTGGAAACACGAAAACAGGTATGGCGCCGAACGCTGTGCGCGGCATTATCAACGATGCACAAAACATCCTTTCGCTGACACTTACCGATTAATAGATCAGAGAAGGAAGGCGTCGAGAAGTCGCTGAACATGTCGAATCTGTGAACAAGATACTGCGGGAATCCGGAGCTATATCGGCCAATGTCGACGGGGATGGCGATTCGGAAACACAAGAATCAGACGAATGGGATGGCTTCCCTGACAAGCCAGATCTCGATATGGTAGATCACGAGGAGGAGTACGTTGACGAAGATCGGTATACTACTGTGAAGATTGAATCTGTCTCTGTTTCAAGAGATGGTCTAAGTAGGCCGGACCAGTTCGATGAGGAGGCGGAGGAACTAGCTCGCCAAAAAAGGGCCGAGGCCGAAAGACAAAAAGCAGAGGCAGAGGCCAAAGATAAGAAGCCGGCATGGCAAAAGAAGAAGAAGAAGAAATTTCGATACGAAACAAAGCTTGTGCGACAGTTGACTGATAGAAAGCAAAGGATAAAATCACAAAGACCCTAGCATTATGCTATTACATAATTGACAAGAGAATATGATCTCCAACAACAAAGAAAACAGAGACCGGAGAGTTATGTATCCGCGAAGACACAACTGCAGCTGTTTGTTTGAAGGCTCTGCACATACAGCGGCTTGATAGATCGCTGGTCCCTGTCAAAGATGGATTGTGTAGCGTGCGAACGATCACTGCGACGACCTATTGCTATGCTCGGCGTAATAACACATGCTGGCTTAAAAACAGCGCCCTAAACGGAGATTGAGTTCTCTACGAAACGTTTAGAATTATTAGATGTTGCCAATCTCGTTCTGGAGCTCCTCCAACTCTTTTTGCAAGGTTGTGTGCTTTTGTGCCATCTCCTCGTATTTCTGCTCCCACTGATCGCGTTCTTGTTCAAGCGCCTGGACTTTTCGCTCGTAATGCCCTGCCTTGACGTCGGTCTGTCGAAGCCTAGAGGATAAGGGTGTTAGTCACACGAACGAAGTGGTACCAAAGGACCAAAGGGGCGGTGATGTGAAGTGAATGTATTATGTCAGACTGCCGTTCGACGTGTACGTACTTCTCGTTGGCTTCTCGCAAAGTCTTATCGGCTTCTTCGGCTTCCTCCTCAAGGAGTTGGAGTCGTCTCTGAAGAGTCTCATTCTGCGTGCCGTGTTGTTGACCCTCATCGGCGACCTTCTTGTGGTCCTTGATGGCGGTCTCCAGTTTCTCTACCTCACCCTCGAGCAAGTTGTTCTTGTGCTGCAGGGAAGTGATTTCCTGCTCCTTGGACAGATTCTCTTGTTCCAGGGACTTGACCTTAGTCTGCAGTTCTTCCACCTTGGCAGCAGCTTCGTCCGCCTCCAAGCGGAGGGAGTTCATTTTCTAATACCAAGTTTAGCCATGTCGTCTACCCCTCTACAAAGGAGCTGGATGGGGTACGGAATGAGAGCGGTGGCCGTGCAGATCACTAGATGGAAGAGCAGAGCCATACCTCCTTGATGCGGTCCATTGTAATGATGTCTTGTCCAACACAAGAATATGAAGATGTGGTTGTCTTTTGGTTGCGGATGAATGGTGGTTGTGTTGCGGGTTACAATGGCTCTTAGGTTTGATGATTGGGTCAAGAAAGGGGACGGGGCGAGGATGGCCGCCGCCCCTCCAACGATGCCGCTGTGCGCAGTGCGCACCCTCCATTTCGCCAAAGTGGCGCCTGTGGCTTGTGGCGGTTGCACAGGTCATGGACTCATGATAATTGGTTGCCTGGCCAACACGATTGATGACCGGCGTGAAACACGTTTCTCGGCCGGGGACCCCAACAGCACTGCTTATAACTAGAGCTGAATCCCAGGTTATCTAATGAGCTTAATTTCTCCAGAAGATGAGCAATACATACAGAATCCCTCTTCATCTTTTCAATCTTGTTCGACGTGGAATCGTTTAGTAGCAGCACGACAACGCGTAATCAGCATTTTCGATAACCGACGAGATAACCGCGATGCTTGCAGCACATCGCGACCTGGAGAACCTGGTGCATAGTCAACAGCATGCAGCTACCATCAAACAGCAACCTAAAACACCAGGTGCACGATATCCCAAGACCCCTGGTAATCATGGCCGAAATGATGAGAATGCCCCAAACATCTTCGTAGGCAAGGGTGGGTTGCCAAGCGGCGCAAAACTAGGTGGAACAGGCAAATTGGCTTTGGGCAAAGCAACCGGCGGCCCTCAACCAGCCGTAACCCCCATGGGTGCGTATGAGAACCCCTTTGTGTTAATCCAAACAACTTCTTCACTGACCTATGCGTGATAGAAAACCGCTCGCGCGCACCACTGGGCAATAAGACGACGAACGCAAAGGCAAGAAATGCTCAGACCGGCGAGGCCAAGGACACTGTGAGGGGGATCGAAAAAACGCAGTTGAGACAAACGAGTTCAAGAAAGCTTACAAAGCAGCCTGCTGATCTTCGGCCGGTGAAACTCAATATACAACCTGATGTCTCAGAGGCTCTCCAGGACGAACTGCCGATACCCGAGTACGCTCCTCCGAGACCGACACCACTTCCCTACGAGTCGGACGTGCTTCCGCCGAACGGCTTAACTTTCAACGGTCTCAAGAGGGGGAACTTTTTGAGAGGTTATTATCAGCATTTCCATAATCCCGTCGATGAGAATGGTGTTTCTCGTATGGAGAAGAGGTTCAACAATGAGATTGCAACACTTATACAAAACGCAGAGGAACGGAATCTACAGGAAATGGGCGCTTTCGATTGGAATCCAGAAGACGTGAGCGAAAATACGAGCTCGACCTTCTGCCCTGCTGAGGCAGGTAGTGTCTCGGTAGCCAGCTCAGAAATCTCGGCTACTCATAAGCAAGCGTCCACCATCTCTGCTCGACGAGCGGCGTCTGCTCTTGCAGTCCATTCAGATAGGCAGAGTCACAGTGCCTTACGGCCTCTTCCGATTACCAGGCATGCCACAAAGAGATCCTTGTCATCAATAATGACTGGCACCAAAACTGCCAAGCCTATTGTCACAGCGCCCAGTGCTTCCGGAAAGTCCCCCGGTGAGATCGCGTCGCGGACCACCCTGGGATACAACAGAGGTCGATCAGCATCCTCGATGGTGCATATGCGAAGTACAAGCCACGCTGCCAAGCAGCAGTTGCCACTCAGACCTGCGCCGCCAAATCAAGCCAATTCAAACCTCATCAGTACTTATGCTCGACTCCGTGCGGCGGCTCCAGACAACATAGGACAAGGCAGGCCGCAATTCATGTCAATATTTGATGACGCAGACGATGAAGATTTGCCACTAGTCCAGGGGCCGTTCTTTCCATCAGATGACGAGGAAGAAGACTTCGAATTGAAGCTGGCAATTTAGTCTGACAATGGCCGGAAGCTGGAGTTTTGGGGTTCGGGTCAGGGTATGATTCGGCGTCGTGACGCTTCGATCCAGGATTATGTGACCTTTTTCTTTTCTTTTGTTCCATCTATACCTAGTTCGCAAGCACCCGGCGTGCAGCAAAGCGTTTGTCGCTGCGATGCCGGCTTGGCATCATTCACACAGACTTAGACAAGCCTATGTTACAGTAGAAACAAAAGATGCCGACAAAACACCCTCATAGGCACAAGTTTTCCGTGTTGTATCTTAAAAAATGAATCTTGAAGTCCTCTTTTGCAATGGCCATGATCAAAAGGGGAACGGTGACGGAGAAATGTCCTTCCGCAAGGCCAGCCAGTTGGCAGCCACACTAAATCCCTGAAAGCGGTGGAGGCTGCTGTGTGGTTGTGGCTTGTCTTTCAACCCAAGGAGACAACTCAGTCAGTATCCCTGAAGGGAAGTCAGCGTTACCTGCGCTGTTGAACTTCACACTCTCATGCCTCATATTTTCCCCGCGATTTCTTCCCATCGCGTCTCAGTTCTCCCCTGCGGTACCTGCTATTAAGCAATCGCGTTCATTTTCTCCAACCTTCTGTCGTTACTTCGACCGGCTATTCACTGCTGCCCTACTGGTGAATGCCGTCATTCTGCCGACCGCCTAACCTCGCTCGCCATCTTACTTTCCGGTCGTGTGGGCTCAAGCGAATCGAAGCGCGTACCAGAAAGCGTGTGGCAACTAGCATCTTCCACAGAAGTGTTCGTATCGTGAATGGCCTGAGCTTGAACGCGAGATATCATGACCAGGTCACGGTGCAAACGATAACCGGAGCGCATCGACACGATGACTCGCCCGCCCCCCGGCGTGAGTTTTGCGCAGTTCTTCCCCAACGCTCCCAGAGTGAGAGCAGAAGCCGCGCAGGGCCGGGTAGGTCGCGAGCGCTCAAGGCGCAATAGTCTTGCAGCCGAAACTGAGCCAGAGCCTTCTTCTGGCCTGCTTGATGCGAATACTGCGGGTTTCGCTCGCCCTTCGCAGTCCACAATCGTATCTGATGGCCCTCGCTCTCAAAGCGACGATCACGATATTCCTCAAGGAGATATACCTAGTACAGTCGGGTCAGCAAGCTCGCACACAAGCTCTGCCTCATCTCTATTTAGCAGCTCGCGGAGACAGAACACGACATCTTCATTGTCCCATCTTTCCACTAGCACCACCCCGCTTGCTCTCCGAGACTCGTCGTCTTACTCACCGGGTCCCCCGAATGCAAAGACAGATATGCCTCCTTTACCAACACCCGATCATGGCTCCAGTCAACCACGTGATCTGGCTGTCACTGAAATATATAATGGTACAACTTTGTCGGTTCGACATGCCGACCGTCCTCCCGCACGAGATCCGTCGCTATCAGTCAAAGGCACGAAATGTACTTACGATCCGGTCCTCGATCGAGTACGCAATAAGGGCGTTAGCAAATCGGCTAAGCCAGTGTATAAAGAATTTGGACTAGTATGTATTTCTACAGCTGCGGACGCCTCTCGATGAGCATAATCAAGGCCCAAGAGGCGGAACGCGAGAGAGGGGTCGAGGGAAGAGGGGGCGCGTCGTTGTGAAGTAGTGTGAAGCAATTTGGCTAACTTTTGATTGATTTACAGAATGATGGTGACGCGCCCCCTCTAGACCCTCGATTGCAGAAAGCTGGAGGTCGTCTTGGATACATAAATACCGACTACTATCTACCAAAAGCAAGATTACGTCCGGCACCTGAGAATCTCAAGCCTTATCCGTATGACCCGAAGACGTCGATTGGGCCCGGTCCTCCAACTCAGATCCTCGTTACGCGATATAACCCCTTGGCTCCGTTCAACAAGATCACAGCTGTCTTCGCGACATTTGGAGAAATTGCGGAAAGCAGTAATAAGATGCACCCGGACACAGGCAGTTATCTTGGCTTTGCGACCATTCGGTATCGCGATTCAAAACGTACAGGTCGGCCGCCCGTCTCGGCAGTTGATGCTGCACGTCGTGCCGTTCGAACTCGTGGCATCAAAATTGACTCGGATGTTGTTAAGGTAGAATACGACCCAGAGGGTCGCAAGAGCCGGCTGATGTTGGAAGAACATCTGAACAAGGACCGACAAAAACAACTCAAAGAGAAAGAAGCTCGAGAGCAGGCCTTGAATAAAGCACCACCAACGGGACCCAAATTTGTTCATTCTGCGACTCCTTTTGTGAGGCATCTGCCGGTTGCGCCGAAGGGTTCAATAGGCCCAGTACCCATGTCTGGCCACAGACAAAAAGGGTTGCCAGCCACAATGGCGATAACGTCAACAGGAACGCCTATGCCGTCTATCACCACCCCATCATCGCGGTTGCAAGCAGCTGTGGAGCCTCAGAGCGTTGTTGTGCAACTTTCGAACGATCCCTATATTTTTATCGCATCCGAAGATGTTCCCGTGCTGCCGAGCATTGTGCCCCATATGAGGAAACGACTCAAGAATTACGGCTTGGAAGAAATTCGACTCGATCGCACGGGCTTCTACATCATTTTTCGAAACTCTTACAGCGGAAGATCCGAGGCAGAAAGATGCTATCGGGCCGTAAACCATACTGAATTTTTCAATTACGACATGACCATGCAGCTCTGCTTGCCGCGACCCCCCCACAGCCCCGAACTTCATCATAAACGAAATGCCCCTCTGCAACGAGAAACATCCCGCATTCAAGAAGGAGACAAAGAGCGAGATAGGGACAGAGTACCGGCGAGTCACAATCAGAGTAATGCGGAGCGCCGGCAACTTGAAGAGTCGAAACGACGTCGTCGAGAGGAAGAAGCCGACCTCGAAGAAGAAAAGAAACAGAGAGCTAAGAACTTTGATCCAGTTTTCGAGGCTGTGGAGGCCGTTCGCAGGGAAATGACAGAGCACTTGATAAGGCATATTCGAACGCAGGTAGCGGCACCTTGTCTTTCCGATTTCTTGGATCCGGCGAATCATCTTGCCAAGAGAAGGAAGCTGAACCTTGATCAAGCTGACGAGGATGATGATGAAGAGATAAGCAGAAAGAAGCTCGAAACGAAGACAACAAACTCTGGAGCAGACCCCATCGAGCGACGGACAGGTCACTTGGAAGCAAAGTCGCTTCCTAGAATACGGAAGGTGAAAGCCAAGGGTCATCGCGACACGTTTGTCGATCCTTTTTCAAGGCAACGCCAGTCTGTTTCCCGGTCCGCCTTTCGATCATTGCATTATCGTCTCAAGAGCTTTGACAGCGACTCCGAGTCAGACGACGACACATACACCAGAGCTCTGACTGTTCGTGATACTGAGGACCCCGAGTTTCTACCTCCAAGCCGGATGAGTACGGACGACGAGTCTAGTCCTTGGGTTCCGCGTGATGATGACTCTATGACAGAGTCCAGTGTGGCGTTAGCAGATCGTTCATTGTCCAAGAAAAGGAAATCAGAAATTCCTCTCGAGCTTGGTTCGAAACGACAGAAGAAGTCCAATAAGGAACCCCCATTAAAGATCAAGATTGTTGACCTAGAAGACGACCGCATTCATACTTCCGATACTCCTGAACTCGGCCTTGTGGGAGAAGATGAAAGCAGTATTTCCAGGTCCGAAACGCCCGCGCCCCAAGCCCTCAAGGGCGCAAAGAAAAAGCCACTCAAACCGAAGAAGAAGACAAAGAAGCAGTTGTTGGAGGAGAATGAGGCTTTGAAGCGGCAACAAAAGGCAATCGCAGATGAGGAGGCTCATGCTGAAGACGCCGCCCTGCCGATCGAGTCGAAAGAGGAGCATACTCTTGAAGCAGCAGCATTACATCGGAAATATGATGAACGATTCTTTTCCAAGGAACCACTTACTGCAGCTCTGGTCTTGCCTGAGGGATTCAAACCCGATATTCGCTCCTTGCAAAACCTTGCGCTTGGTATTCAAGATCGGCCTGACTTGAGCAAGCTGCAAAGGAAGTTCGACATTGGCGACATCGGTAATCCTGAACTCTGGCTTTGGAAGCGCAATCGGGTTCGAGAACTCAACGCGGCATCGGAAAACCTGGACCGTCCTGTGCAGATAGAAGGATACTATGTGCCAAACTCCACTGGATGTGCCCGCACCGAAGGGGTCAAGAAGATGCTCAATTCCGAGAAATCCAAGTATCTGCCACATCACATCAAAGTGCAGAAGGCACGACAAGAACGCGAGGCTTACTCCAAGAAGAATGGCAAGGACAACACATCAGCGGCGTCAGAAGCTGCGAAGCTGGCGGCAGAAAAGATCGCTAAGGGCAATTCGCGCGCGAACCGTGCGACCAATCGCAGATATGTTGCAGACTTGAACGACCAGAAGAAGACGTTGGGTCAAGACTCGGATGTGTTCAAATTCAATCAGCTCAAAAAGCGGAAAAAGCCCGTCAAGTTTGCGCGCTCTGCCATTCACAACTGGGGGTTGTACGCCATGGAGAATATCAACAAGGATGACATGATTATCGAATATGTGGGCGAGGAAGTGCGGCAGCAAATTGCGGAAACCCGCGAGAAGCGCTATCTCAAGAGCGGTATTGGAAGCAGTTACCTATTTCGTATTGACGACGATACTGTGGTGGACGCAACCAAGAAGGGGGGCATCGCGCGATTCATCAACCACAGCTGCATGCCTAATTGTACAGCCAAGATTATCAAGGTTGAAGGCAGCAAGAGGATCGTCATCTATGCCCTCCGTGATATTGCGCTGAGTAAGTCCAACAAATATCCTTTCCCTGCATTGTATGGAAGAAAGACGCCTCTCACGATTGCAATTTTTCAATGATTTCCTGCTCCTTCTGCTTTGGATGTGTCTTACTGACTCTGGTATCTTCTCTCAGACGAGGAATTAACATATGACTACAAATTCGAACGAGAAATTGGTAGCTTGGACCGTATTCCGTGCCTATGTGGCACAGCAGCCTGCAAAGGATTCCTCAATTAAGACACAACAACGCGCCTCTCGATTTGCCGACCGCGGTCCAAAGATCCGCGGCCCCTCCCCAAACTCGGGATTCACCATGCTCCATCACACCACATTATTGGTTTCTCCCCTGTTACACCAAAACCAAGTTCGCACTTTTATGTTGCCGTGCATCTCTTTATTCAAAAAAAAATCGATCCGGGTTGTACTCAGAGTGAAGGGTGACAAGGTTCAACAAAGTGAGAAAGAGGGGGCGGTAGAATAAAGAATTGTGGTTGAAATTTCTTGTATCTACCCTCCCCCAGATATCTCCACGGGGTTTTGCGGCGTTTTGGTGGGCATTCTCATCGGAAAGGAATAAGGACATGACGACACGCTATCTCTTCCATAATGGTTCTTTTTCCTGCACTCTGCGCTCAACACTATGGGGGGGCCTCTTTTTTATAGGGGTGGATGCATGATTTTTGCTCGTCATTGCCTTGATTCCAAGATTTTCCTTGGAAGTCGAAGTCCTCTGTTCCTCATCTCGCCGCGTACACATGTTGTGCAAATGGGAAGAAAGCCGGAGGAGAAAGGTAGAAGAATCGGATGACAAGTCTTGGGCATTGAAAGTCTCAAGTGTTTTTTTTATTGTCGCACAAGGGTGGAATTGTGTTGTTTTCTCCGTTCAACAAGGGAAGGAAAGGAAAGGAAAGGGCCCTTGACTCAGGAGTCCGTGGATGGCTATCTTCCCTGGGAGCGGCGTTTTCAACTCAGCCATGGGAATGGGATGATAAGTTTGTTTCTCTCTTTTCTTATATCTGTTCTGTATCCTAGTCTCCATATCTCAGTCCATTTACTATGATTGATAGTGAGTGAGTTTTTCTTTCACATATCTCCTCCTTATTCCTCATAGGAAAAGGGGAAACGAGATCCCAATCACGTTGGCTTCGTCTTGTGCATGTGTGATGCCGCGTAGCACGTGGCAAACCGTGGCAAAATGGGGAGAAAGAGTGCAAGTTGCTCTAATCACTCATCCAGAGTTGCAATCCATCATCTCCTCTGGGAAAGGAGTACAATCATTGTGCACTGCCCAAGATTGCACTGCACTAGAGGCCTGATCTATTTGGATTTGTGTTTCTATTGTCCAGTCCGCGATGGATCTACGTCTCGGCCGTTATCCGTCTAGTAAGTACAAATATGTAGCAATCATAGTGTTCAATACACGACGACAAAAACAAGAGAAGGTGGGATACCTAGTAGCCCCCGTTGATCTTTAATAGGTAGTCTGTTCGTACTGGAGTGCGCTCGTGTCGAGTGCTCATGTGACTTGTTCCAACTTCCAAGGAAGGGGTCATCCTTGTTGTCGGCGATTAGGCCAATCGCTAATCTGCTTCAGGAGCTCTGGGACCCAGCATCCAATCTTGCATTGCCAACCAGTCGCTCCAAGCTAATTCCGCAGAAACAATCTCGTGCTCCGTGACGTTATTGAGCGGTCGCAGGAAAGGGACTGTCTGTCCGTTTCCCATGTCGTACTGCGCTTTGACTTTGAGCCAAGGGTCGCTTTTTGCGGCAAACAAGTAGTTTCGCCTTTCTCTCTCATGAATGGAACCGACTCCAGCCCTCCAATCTTCGCCAAAAAATATCTGTAAAGTTTCCGGGTGGTCGAATCCGGTCACTACTAAACGCCTGATATACGGTAGTAGGGATACGTTCGAGTTGATTTCGGAGCATTTCTGCGTCGCGTCATCGGTGGTCTTCATTTCAGACGGCAACATAACGTTGACACGGGCTGCGACGGCTTGAACGGATTTGGTCAGTTGGGCGTGATTGACGAAAAATTGCTGGCAAGCTTGGTACTTTGAGAACCAAGCAATTATCCCATGCTCTGTATCTTGGAACGGCTAGGCAACCCTCATGTTAGATTAATAGTGCTTACGTTATAGATATGAATAGATCGAGGTCTTACATTCTGGCAGTACCACTGCATCTTGGATGGATTCTGCAGCTCCTGACAAGCAGAGCAGCACGGCTAAGTAAGGAAGTGTACTCCTTTGTCTTTTCGTCTACCAGTAACTCTTCCTCTCGCGTGAGTAAAGACCGATCAGAACGCGATTATTATATGAACTACGCTGAAGAAAGGGCGTTCCTATGGTGGGCAGAGTGTCACCGGGGAAAGAGGAAGAGATCGCCGTCGAGGGGAAAAGGATTATTGAGTTGCCGCAGAAGAACGACTACCGAATCAACAATATCCTCTCCCGTTTCCTGATTGAAGTCATGTGTCATAGAGTAATGAAACTATACACAACAGCCAAAGGAAAGGAGCTGCCGAGGAATCGAAAATATATAGGGACAAAGAAGGGTATCACAGCACAATTGTTCAGTCCTGTTCGATCCAAGCCACGGAGGCAAATCATTCGATTCAGCTGCCAACGAATTATTGGGATGGATGTAATGATGTCAGACTCGGGCAACGGAGATAGATCGGGTGTTGTCGAGTTGGTGCAAGGGCTGGTCAATATTGGCACTGATATCGCACACTTAGCACACATCGCGGCGCTCTCTACCCACAGGCTTTACGGGTATGTGTTCTCGTCAACAGTAAAGGATGCAGGAAGAATTAAGACAACCGAATTAGGCTCGCAAAGCGCCTAGAAATGGGCGAGGGGTGCAGATGGTGACTCAAGCACATCAACTTTCGGCGAGCTAATGTGCAAAGCAGGCAATGTGCATTGGCCAATGATGGCTGAACAGAGAGCACAATCAAGCAAGGCAGTCAGTGTGGGAGGTACTGGGAGAGACATAGCCCTCCGAAGAGTTCAAGAGTCAAGAGAAAGGGAATAGAAAATGGGAAAGACGAGTAAGTTGGCCATGTACCAGCAAGCCATCGCTCGTGCCTATTTCCAACCCGATAGTGGCTTGGACCATCACGATTCACAGTCTTTGATGCAGCGTGCTCCGTTGCCGCCGCTGCCTCTATTCTCGGGCTCGGATGCAAAAGGATGACCATGTCTGAAATCGGTGGCACCAACCGTATACGGTATGGGAGAGGCGCTGGCAACGAAGTCCTCGCCCTTGAGTCTTGTGAGGGAGGCTTCCTGCGCCACTAGCATCTGGTCCAGAATGAGGTACATATCAACGGACGGGTGATGCCAAGTTATAATTCTGGACGGCGCCTGTGAACAAGAACCACAAGTCGCAGCGGGATAGACCGACCACACTCGAGCCAGATTCTATGTCGCTTGTCTCTGCCATTCACTATCTATAATCTAATACATCGTAGTCGGCCTCAAGCAAGCGCGAGCATCAAACGTCAGACACTCGAGAGTCGAAAGAAAAGGTACCGACATGATGGGAGTTGGAAAGAGCGACGAGGAAAAAGTCGATGTAACGCTGACCACCCAGCCACGAACTTGCCGAGACCTTGGCATACGAATATTCGTACACAATTGTACCACGTATGTACTTTGTCGATCGGATTATGAGACGAAACAAGCCAAATGAGCCCGGGCGCGTCCAGTCGATAATTGTTCGCGACTTCTGATGTTCATTGTTCCTACCGGTAACCGCACTAAGCTGCATGTCCTGCGCTGCCAGCGCGCAGAAGGTCAGTTGACGCCAATGGCAAATTGATTCAGAATAGTACGCTGCCAGACCATTATTATTAGCACCGACATCAGGGAATTGGATTTGACACTTGCCAACCAACTGGCAACACCTACCTACACCTCCCCAATACACGCAAATGCCTGCACGTTCGATACTCAGCTTGCCTCAGATATGTGGCTGCTAATTTCATCGGCTATGAGCAACGATATCCAAGCATCTCAATCTAATAACGACCTAGGAAAAATGCCTGCTCGGGTGGCTTTGTCTGAGCACTAGGAGGTAGCGAGGCTGTCAAGCTCACAACGATGGGGCCTCTTTCGTGGAATGTTTCGGACAAGAGTCGGTCGATAACGATCACTCATCCTCGCCAATTACTGCCTCAAATGACCCTCAGTGCCCACCGCAGCCGCGCAGCGAGAATTCGAGAGGAATCAGGCAGGCTATTGCTTAGACCTGCTATAGCAAGCAACTTGACTTCGAGGGCCGCCTTATTTGAGCCTTCGACATCAAACGGCTGGGAGCAGTCGCAGCACTGGTCGATGACTCGATGCCCAATGCTGCACCGTGTTCATCTGTTGACCACCACATACATGCTTCTGACAGCGTCAGCTCCTGCTTTTTCCTGAAGCGTATTTGATTTCGTATCGGCCTCCATTCTTACAGTTAAGGAAGTGCAGCCGAGAACAGCGCTGATGGTACACCCGTCCCGCGCGATTTCTCGCCTGGCCGCAGCGCGTGATTTGAGATCGAATCCAGCTGGGAAATGGAATCGCTGACAGTACAGCCAGTTCAGAGATTGTGCCTTTTGGCTTGGCGTCCTCGACTACTCGTGAACAGTCTGTAGTGAATAAGCATAAAACAAATGAAGCGCAAACTCCTTCATCAGCACTGGGATTCAGCACTCGCTTAGACACAACCGTCAGTCCGAAAAGAATTACACCTTATTCATAATCGGAAAATCACTTTCGTTAGTCGCTCATCTCGATGAGTGAATCGCAACAGCCGTCACGCAGTTTGTGCTCCAGTAACACGAAGGGGCTCTAAATGTATCAACATTTCCCTCCGGTTGTGATCTTGCCGAATAGAATACTCTTGACTTTATCTTATTCGACCGCTATTTGCACTATCGGTGATCGCCGACTGCCGGTAGTCAAACGGGCTGCAAGCACCGCCGAGAAAAAGGAACAGCATAACCGGCGTCCCGCGTTGCTCTGAGCTCTGACGCCAGTGCAGGCGTTCAAGATCCGTCCTGCCGTGGCTCAATGGCCGTTTCGCGGGCACGTGAAATATACAGTGCACATTGGAGGTAGAAGATCAAGCGGGTACCTATTTGACTTGCTTGCTTAGGTAGTCTGTTGTGCATTTGAATACAAACAAACTGATGTGTGAGCAGAGTGTCTGGTTTTCTGGTTTGTCCGGCGCGAAGCAAACACGCAGTATGTGATAAAACCATTCCCGCGCCGCTTGCGAAGAGCTACCGTACCAGCCACGTATCTCTTCATGATATAATGAGGCACTTGAATCCAAGCCTATGTCATGTATTACGTGACGCTATTCACTGACCAGCCATTTTTTTACACAGCGGTACATTAGTCTCGGATGCAGTTTCGAGCAAAACGTATCACGACGTAACGTGATTTGCTGTTCAGTGGCACCATGGTTTTGCGCAATCAGGCCTCCGAGTGTGAATGGAGTTGTGCTCATTGAGCAAACCTGATGAGCAAATGCTTCTTTATGTGACCAACTCTCCACGCTACCAGCAAATGATTTGCCAATATATCAGTACTGATCCCAAGGAATTTGTGATTTACACAAGCTCAGCTTCATTTGGATCATTTGACAGGCTCTCTTAAAGACTGCGCACTTTCTTGAATGGATAACAGAGCAATCCACTTCAAGATACGAAGTCGAACTAAAAAGCTTCCAATAGGCCGTCTTATTCAATATTTGGATCCAGTACCAAAGTACGCAAAGTTTATTGATTTGACAAAATGTCTCTGGCAAATACAGCACCACCTCGACGTCAAGCAACGACAGTGGAAACTTGCGGCTGGATCGACGGCAACCCCGGTAAGTAGGAATAATAGAGTACGTTGACTTCTAGTTGTGTAAATGGCTGAACAACCCGGCGTCAGAGCATGCTTTGACTTGCCAAATCGGTCAACGTTGCGCCAAGGACACGCTCAATAGTCTTGTCGGATGTTGCTGGATACCAAAAGATGGAATATGTACCCTGGCGACAACTTGCCTGGATAGGAACTTTGGGACAGCGGGTGAGCTCGATAATCAAGAGGGTAGCGCTACCATGGTCTGGTGTGTACGCATCCAGCTCACGCCCTCAATACTTGGCTGCCTCAGTCTGGAATCTGGATGCTCTCCATACATACACCCCCTGTCTTCATCTCTTTCTCGGTACATCCTGAGTGAGGTCAATATATATTGAAAATCTTACTGACATCTGATCGCAGTGCTGCTTCGACAGCCCCGTATTGTAAGACAAATGTATTCGCAGGAGATGCAAACTTGAATGGATTCTCCCTATTTCTGTGCGCCTCTAACACGCGAACGGAAACGATTCATCGTTTTACTACAACATCTTCGATTCAGAATCTTCCTACGCTGGGATCAATATCGTTCACTTCTCCGTCAACTTCGGCGTCAGCCTCGGTTCCGAATTCGACTTCAACGTCGAGCTCCGAACACCACCCTGATACGGCAGCTCACGTTTCTTCAGGAACTAGCGTCGGTGATAAGTCTGGCTCGGCAGAAAGTCTCTCCTTTGCGACAACAACGGTAGCTGGGAATGAAGTTACGAGCCTTGACACCCATGTGCCACTTTCGTCAACGTCGACAACGCCTGCGGCCGCATCCTTGGTATCTCCCACGTCGATTGTGGGTGCGGCGCTAGGGGGAATAGGTATGTACAATGTTCCTTCTTTCCTATCCAAGTCCAATGGCTCGCTTCCAAGTACATGTACTTAGCTCTAATGCGCGGTGGTTTCGCTTCTTCTGGTAGCTGCCCTGGCTGTCGTGGTCGCAATCTCGTATGTCGTGTATCAGCGCATTCGGGCCAAGAAGAATCAGCAGGCGAAACTGTGTGACAGGAGAAGGAACCGCCGCCGCCGTAGATCCAAGAGGCGCAGAGATTCGCTCGAACAGGCAACTTCGATAGAGCTTCGAAACAGTAGAACGAGACGATAGATTTGTCTAGCTCGCGTCAAGTTTGGAGCTTGGCAATGACCAGACTACTCCCGTCTTTTACGTCAAAAGGCCCCGCAGTTAGACAGAGCTCGATATTATGGACGCCTTTTCATGAAGTTATTCTAGCTCCTGAGGAATTAACAAAAGTTCAAATGCTGTTCATTTTGATCTTGACTTCAAGTCTCCGTCTTTCAAATCTTTTTCCTAGTCTAACGCAATTCTATTTTTGTCAAAATCAGCGGTTATCGAGCAAGACCTTGGCTTACGAGGGCCCAGGGGCAATCATCCACTGCAATGGTGCTTCAAGTTTGGATCACTGATCAGGTATGCGGCATGCCTTGTCCGCGGCGGGCTATTATCATATGAATGTGGTTCGACTATAGCCTTCGAGCGAGATTTTCCAGTCCCTTGTCTCTATGATGTGAGGTAACAATAATGAAAGCATAGACGCAGCGCACCATAAGCGCTCGACGGCTGAGTCGGGTTGAACTTCGCCACCATGGTATAGAGGCTCACGTGAATCGGTAATTTACTTCGCTATGTGTGCGGGAAGAACCTGCATCAAGCACAGGGATAGAAAATGACTTGCCTACGGGTGTACATGATTCGGGGATGTCGCGACGGCCAGTGTAAGCGTTGCGATGGATAGAGCCATGGACTGCGTGTATGATGGCTCAAGGGTGTGGAATGAGAAACCTCACTCACGGTGTGCGATTCTGCCTGCGTTGTGAAGTGCTTGTAAATGGTCGAAGGGTATGAGGCCGCCCTCAGGTTATAGTTGCGATCATTGCCGTGGGATGTGCGTGGGACTTTGGTGTCGAGACGATGGTGGCCCGGAAGAGCAACGCCCGGGTCTTGGCTTTGCTTAATGGAGGTTCGGGGGATAATTACTTCTGCTATCTCGGGGCAACAGTTCAGAAAGATCTAAATTAAGATGTGACGCTCATGTAGTCTGCTGTCGTCTGCTCTGCGGCCTGCCCCATTCGAATGGGTGGAGATGTGAGGTAGTTTGTCACTTGGTGGGCTCATCACATGTTCATGGCTCAAGTGAGACTCAAGCCAGACACACGAAAATGAAGGGCTTACTCATCCAGAACTTAAGTACCTTAAGGTAGGTATGATGAGTCTCGGTCCTTGAGACCTCACATCATCAACGAAACCACACTTGCGATGAGCACGGGTCTTTACGTCACATGTCCTTGAACAAACCGACCAAAATACGTCAATACGCCGACTGCACCAGAACAAGCAAAGACAGCATTTTCAGTTTCACTTCATCTTTTATCTCCAATTTGCCATGGCGGCTCCATCACTCACAGCTCTTCCCCCTGCGTATGAACAGGCACTGCGCCTCATTGACCAAGCTCACGCCGAGGATCCAACCAAGGTCGACGGCCCTGACGGTTCTGGTGCGGAGCCTTACGAGCTGCATTATGCGCTCAAAATGACGAAATGGCTGGAGCGTCGGTGTCCAAACGCGTCGCCGGCTCTGCAAGTGGCTTGTAGGGCACAGCACTTTCGCCGGTATGTAGGTTAATTATTTCTGCTGATACTGTTTTGTTGTGATGATCATAGTCACGAAAGAAAAAAGAGCGAGAAGACCAACAGCAAGAAGATGAACATGAATAGAAGGAGGACTAGTAATAGAAGCAGACAAAAAAACAGAGCACAGAAGGACCCTCCTTGACAGTATTGTGCCTGGCTAACATCCTAAAGATGGGAAATGCCCCGGTCTACCTTTCCCATGACCCGTCCCGGTTACCTCAGCTGGCGAGCCAGGCAAAAATCGCAAGCGGCATCTCAGGTTTCCAGCCTTCTCGCATCTCAGCTAAGCCAGCTGTCGCTACCGGACGGAGAGCGAGAGCGTATCGCAGCGCTGATTCGAAAGGAAGGTCTCGCCACTGACGACGAAACTCAGGTCCTCGAGGACGTTGCCTGCCTGGTGTTTCTCGACGACCAATTAGACGCCTTTGAGGCAAAGGAGCATGTGAATGAGGAGAAAATGGTGATCATCTTGGGTAAGACGTGGGCCAAGATGACGGAGCAAGGCAGAAAGTTGGCCCTGGAGATGGACCTCAGCGACCGGGCCCGGATGCTGGTTGGGAGGGCGCTGGAGGGATGAAGATGGCCATGGTAGGCCATGATGTTGTCTTTGATGGCTACCTTGCCAGGACTGGCCGAACTTTACGATGATGTATGTCTCCCTCGTAGACTGTCGTGGTAGTCTCCATCCTCGACAGGCACTGGTTCAGTCACTTAAATTCAAAATGGTCACGTCCTCACTGACTCACTACAGGTAGGCCCCCCCAATACGCTTATTCACACCGGCCGCAGGTGTCGAGGCTTTCAGGTTCAGCTGGCGTGTTTTCTATACCATACTTGAATGGCGTACTTACGCGCAAAGAGACTACGGACTACGAGTGATTCGCAAGTGGACTGATCATTTTCAAGCTCAGAGGATGCATTTGTTTAGAAAGGCAAGAGTCTGATGTATGTTCAATTTGTCAAGTATGTTTACACAGGCTCTTCACCAGGCAGGCCCCTTTTGGGTTACCACATTCGAGTTTCAACGTTCATATCGTACATGTTGGACCAAATTTTAGAAATACTGATTTGAGGACAGTATACGGAGTTAGACTGCGGCTTTCTTATTGGGCCTCGGTTGTCCAGTGTATTTCCACAGCTCTTGTAATATACTGTTCAGTCATGCCTGATGATATGATATATATTCTAGTAAGGCCCGCAAAATCAAGATGCGCCGTGGGCCCGTGATATGCGACCCTTTGGCGCTCACTATACCCAAGAAGATGAGACGTCGCCTCCGATGCGCGCAAGAAATGCGCAAGCTGATTGTGAGAAGAAGAGGGAGCCAAAGTCCACAGATAGACATACCAATTAATGTCAGACGAGATGGTTTGCTTCTGTTAGAGACCGATGCCTTCCACATCTCAATTCTACACTCGTCAAGAAAACTTAACGCTTCCACGTTTTCCTTTTTTACTATGTTCGTTCGTTAGATGGCGTTCTCCATTCCATAGGGAATGGTTTGCTTTGTTTCGGTCGCAGGAATGGGCTTCGATCCCAGAGCTTTGCCGTTCGCAGTGGTAGCACTCTCTGAGGATGCGAGTCCTCGCTTCATCATTTTGGCGAGAATCGTGACCAACTCACAAGCATCGTTGAACATGTCATCGTCCATGCCTTCTGTCGCGTCGTAGACCTCGGCTATCGTATCTTTGGCTAGTTTGCGGCTGGCATCGGCATCTCGAACGCATTCGTAGAGAAAGGCAGAGTACTCTATTTTGACCGACAAACGCAAGGAATGAGAACCCCATAATAAATCGTCTGCAAGTTTGGCGGCCTCTTGAAAGTGCTGATGGGCCAGAGGGAGGTAGTCCTGCTCGGGCAAAATAAATGACGGTGGCAACAAGGCTACGTGCGCTTCAAAGCCTGGAGGTGGTCCGACCATACCACCACCCTCTAAAGGATGCGTAGGCTGTACAGACGAGCATGTTGAATTCATGTCACCGTCCACCGTTGCGGCCCCTATACCCAGCTCTGTAGTGGCCAATTTTGAGGCCATGACAGCCTCCCTTGCTTCGGGAGTCCAGCGTCCCATGGTGGTGACGGGAGGTTGGTTGTGGAAAAGAACCAAGACATGATGGAAACTGGCACGTAACTTATAGGCCAGGACTTTCAATTCGACGTAGTTGCCAACCATAGGAACGACATACTGTTGCAGCATTACCAATCCTTCACGAGATAGCCATAAAATGTGTAGCACTCGTTTCAGAAAAAAGAGTGATGTGACACGGTCTGGTTTCCGTATCTTTTTGACAGCAGCTAGCTGTTCAGAGAGGTTGAGCGAAAGACCGAGGATCTTGAAGAGCATGGATGAGAGAAGTGGATTGTCGTGCTCGACAGCTCTGGCAAGCCTGCCTAGAAATTTCTGATCAACTTCGAAAGACGCCATGCAGTCCCGGTGATGCCAAAAAGGCCCTCGTCCCGCCCCAGGCTGCCGTAATCTGTCTCTGATGCTCTGGTGGGGGCCAATCCCAGACAGGCCAGTACGATGCAAGGCTGATCCACGCTCTGTGAGGCTCTAACAAGGCAAAGATCAGTATGGCACTGGAATGAGTATGGACGACAGGAGTGTGGTGTGAAAGTTGTCGCCCGTCCGCGAGTGCCAGCCGCGAGGACCAGCAGTTTTGCATGGCGCGAAACAGCTTTGGACGAGATCTTTGCCAATGGTACGATGCCCAACAGCTGACAAGCGGTGATTGGACGCCGAGTGGAAGTCGGGACGATGGGCTTATGTATCTGATGCGGCCAGCGGCATGGCCAAGACTCAATTGGAGCCGAGCTCGCAGCCATCTTTGGACTCTTTCCTGAGGAAGCGATCTAGGTGTTGCCGGGGGGTCAGGGAGTCGAGGCATCGGGGGCATGAGCGGACTAACGCGGCGTGAGACTTGACAGTGGCTTCCTGACACAGACAGCCCTTGAATTAATGCACTTGTTGCAATATTGCGATGTCCCGAATCCCGATGCAAGCAAGATGGAAACGATCGGGGTTGCTACGACGGCACTGCGGCAGAAAATGGTGCGATGTGCGCACTGCGTACGGAGTACTCAGTAGTCAGAGGTGGAAGATGTTGCAAGCAATTATGTATCGAGCGATGCACGAATGAAGTGATAAAGGCGATGCCGAGGAATGCACTAGGGCCAGGGCCAGCCTTATAAAAGGAACTACATTTGCTCAAACGGACCAAGGCCAAAGAACACGCAACTCGACTTGGCCTACATACCAAGGTATGTATGTATCTCTATCCGCACCCCTGGCGGCCATATGTAACAGGATACCTACACGATCGTGGAACCTTAGCCCTTGAAGGGTTTAATAACCTTTAATAACGATTTAATAACGTACCTAACCACATACATAGCAGCTACCTATATACGTTGTAACGAGGTATGTATGTGCGTATTTTCTTTTCATTCTGGCTAGCTGCACGATGGCGTTTGATCACGCTTGTAACATGAAATGACCCAAGGTGCTTTGAGCTTCGACGTCGGACCGGATCAGTAGCATCCTCCTATCAAAGACGCAGGCGCGGTGCAACCTGTGTACGTGTTGGCATTTGGCATTTGCCTCTCACAGAGACTTGCCAAGGTAGGAGGTATGTACATAGTAAAAAGAGGTGGGCGGGTTTCAGAGGGTTCCAGAGACCACAGAGAGAGCAGAGACAGAACACGAAACAGGAAAAAGACAACAAAAAGAACCATGACTACCCGAGATAGGTATACCATTTGCGACCCCTGTCCTGTTAAACGTAGAGAAACTAACTACATGTGTCGTTACTGGCCAGCAAATCTGATCCTGATTTCCCGTTGCAGTCAATTATTTCTTCAATTGGAAATACTCGTGCTACGGAAGTGGTCGGTATAAACGCTCTTCATGCGCCCGGTTATACAAGAACAGCTTTGGCCCCTAACTTGCCCAGCCTCCCAATGTTCCGTTTTCCCCACGCTCCCCCGTCTTTTCCAATCTACGGTAATTTCCTGCTTTTCCGCACCCCCCAGTCGCACCGAGTCCAACAAGAATCACGGTACGGAGTATGTACATACATAATTAGGCAGCCCTGACTTTGTACGAAAAGCGGTGAGGAAATGAAGTCTCTTGGACCTACCTACAGTAGCAGCAGTACTACGTACGGAGTAGATGTAGGTGTAGATGTCACTGATAGGTAAGCGATCATACTGCGCAGGTAGGTACACTTGTCCACGTACAGTACAGAGTACGTACCAACAATGACGTCGACTTTTGAGTATGTATGTACACACCCGACGACCTAGGTACATAGATAGGTATGTACATATATACCGAAGATACTCGCCCTCACGGACCACGGTCATACCTTGCTCTCATGTCCGAATTATACATACATACATGGTTTTACAATGTAATGTGACGTTGCGCAGCTTATTTTCGACTCGCAGAATCGCTATGCAATTAACATCATCATCTCAACTCGGAATTCTACCTTTACATCCTGTGACGCCCGTCTTACGACGTCTGCTGGCCGTCTTCATCAGCGATTCATAACTTTTGTCCTCGGCTCCACCGTCATAGCGATCGTGTCCTCCGGTTATCACCAGCTTGATGACATTTCCAAAAGCGAAGGCCACAGACCGCAGGCCGACTGTGACTTTTGGTCCCAACTCTGATACCACTAGATGATTGGACATGCCGTCTTCACCCAGAAGTCTTCGGCATTCTTCTATATTTGGCTTACCACATGCCGAAGTCACCCATACTTGCCAGTGGGGAAATGAACTATGGTCTCGTTTCTCCATCATGTGGCGTTGTCGCAACCCATGGCTTGCCATGTGCTCCGGACCTTGATGCAGCGTCATCTGTCTTATGCCGACAACACCGCCATCCGAGAGAAGTTGCCAAGCTCCAGGATTTTTTATTCGTTTCCTCAACTCCTTCGTGGACTCACTCCCCTCCGTGAGTCTCTCTGTGCTGTTGTCAGGGCTTCGAATATAGATGACATCAGAGTCATTCAACGGAACATACGTCTGGACCACACAGTCTCCCGTCTCTGCGGCAGCGTAACAGAACGTAAGTGACTTGACCCCTTGGATATCTACTTCGGATCCCGTATAAGCCGAGAAGGTGCATTGTAACGATTTTGGACTCATCCTTTCCGTCGAGAAGGTCCACACGACGCTACGTTGTTCAATGTCCACAATATCCACGTTGTCGCTCCCCGCTAGAGCAAATAGGCCCAATGGTGATAGCGTGAAAATTTGATGATAGATTCTGCCTGCTTGCCGAGCGTCCAGCTTCAATTGCTTAGCCTCCCATAGACTCGCCTTGTTTTCTGCGACATACACCCCTCCGCGCTTGGAGACAAGAACAAGAAACAAGGAAGAATCCGCGTTTTCTACGGGAGGATAGTCAGTATGATATCAATACCAAGGCCCAGTGAGACGAATAGGAAGAGATAAAAAAATGAAGACAGGAAAGGGGGCAGGCCGATGTAATAATCTTACTTCTCCGAACTAGAGTGCGAGCCAGCATAATTGGTTCGGTACAGATTGCCGTTGTCGTTTTAGCGATTGTATCATCAGCTGCTAGCTCGACCAATGCACCGCTATGGGTAACTAGGGCTACAGTAGGCTTTCCAGAGTCTGTCTTGTGATTGAAAAAGAAAGCTGCTGGACGCCTACCGAGGGTGTGCAGTGGCACAGAGCCGGTCCATACTTGCTTATTTAGGTTCCAAAAATTCACTTTTGACGTTGACAAAAGGGCCAGCCATGTCGATGTGTCGTCAATTGCTATTGACAGGACAGGAAACGGGCATCTTTCGCTATCATTGCCATCAGCCACAACATAGCTCCTCCCGGATCCACGGACATCCCAAACTCTCACAACTCTGTCGAGCCCCACCGATACGATATGCCCGGATTTGGACTTCCCAAGCATGGCTACATCGAGTAAGTGTCCCCTCTTTAGAGATTTGATTGAGATGGCAGGATAATCGCCTTGGTCGTCGTTGTTTCCGAGCTCTGTGTCCTCGCCCCAGAGGAGATAGTGCATCAGCAGCCTGAGCGCAGCGACAATAATGATAACGATAAGAATAAAGCTCGATAGTTGGTTGTGAACAAAGTCATACAGGGCAGGCAAGAGGGTGGGCTCTTTGCTGTGAGGTATGCGGTCAGAATTTTTCTTGACGAAAACGAGCGGCTCGAAAACTCTGGCTACGTAGCTGTACGCTGCCGGCTTGATCAACCGAATGACTTCTTGGGCAGTTTCATGGTCCTGATTGCGTATCCAGGACGCATGGCTTCTCGCCTGATGCAACCCCAGTAGCATTGCTGTTTCCGAGCTTCGAGACAACTCGTTGTTGCTCTTATAACTTCGCAAGTAGTGATAAATTATGTGATCATCACCAAAGAAATGCCACTGAGCGATCATCACAAATCCAAGCATGATGATCGTACCGGCAATTCGGGTCGACCATGCGATTTTCCTCTGAAAAAAACTGTCAGACCATGTGACACGAAATTGTGCATCGTGCTGTCCACATCGTCGATGGCTCTGTCGTTGAGCAGCTTTCGCCAAAGCATCGCCAAGCTCCATTCTTCGAACATCGACACTTAGGACAGACAAGAAGAATGTGGAGAGATAGAAGAAGTCAAAGATGATGGCGATAGCTGCAAAAACGCAGAACGCCGAGACGCCTGGGGAGACCAATCGTGATAAGCCAATGAGAATCAGAACGTTTTGAAATGAGCTTGCCAACGCCGTGAGCCCGGTTTGTCCAAACGCTGAGCCAATTCTGTTACCCGTGCTATCCTCAAAGGGTGTGAGAATGACGGCGTTTATCAGCCGAAGTGTATTCTCCAAGCTCATTGAAAGAACCACTAGCGGATACGCCGCCCGTGGAATTCGGGACAAGTCGAGGTTGAAGATGGCGCAAATGGTAAAACTAGACATGATGGAAAAGGCTATTTGCGCGACAATGGTGATGATGAGTCCGAATCTCGACTTGACTGCCCTTAACTTGGATAAGCTCATCATGAAGTAAATGAGGGCCAGACCATAAGCTAGTGCTAGGCTGAGGATATCTTTGACCGACATGGGACGAAACTGGAATTCATACAGATGGCTGTCAGGAGACCGGCCGTCGGATGGATAAAAGTCAAAAGTCTTGGACACCTTTTTCTGATGGATCCTTAGAACATTTTTATCCCACTCCAGGCCCATTGGCGAGTCCTTCAGGCAAAGTAAAGTAATAACGATGGCATCTGCAGCAACCAGACGCCTGTCTTCGAAACGCTTTCCGCTGAAAACGACTGAATGTCGGAGCGTTGTATTGGCAAAATTGGACTGATTTTTTCGATTGTTTATGGTGGAGAGAACGTCTGGATCTGCCAAGATCTTTTCGCGAGAGTAGTTCCAATAAATCAATGGTGAATGGAAGAACCAAGACTGTGGTGTGAGTCCATTGGCAATGTGCAATGCATCACGTTGCGCCGCCGTAAGAGAGCCCTGGGAAAAGCTTGACGCTTCCTCCGCCAGCTCATGTCGTGGGCTGAAGTTCTCAGTATCGCCCAAAAGTTCGTTCTGAAGGTCCAATGCTGATGCGAGTAGGTCGGCGTTGAGAGCTTCCATATAGCTGGAGTGGATCCAAATAGACCTCATAATGATGTCTGGCTCAATCGCCAGGTCGTTTGCGATGGGTTGAGCTCCTGTCCAAACATGATGCGGAAGATAGGATGCCCCGTTGACAAAATCGCGGGTGAACAAGTACGGAATGGGATATATGAGAATTGTTGCTACAGTGACCGAAATAAGCACAGCGATGACAACGTGGCATGCCACATATCGGCCGTATCTGGCGAAGACATTGCGCAGAGGATGTTCTGGAGCAAGGTCAGGAGGCTCTGTAGTTCTATTTTTTTTTTCGAAAAAAAAGGAAAGGAAGGAGAGAAGGCATCAGTAATCTTGGACTCAAGTTCCTAGGAACGACGAAAGTGATGAGCACTAATATGTAGGAGGAGTTCGCAGGATAGGTATCGGTTCGCAAGCTTACCCTCTCAGTGGATACAGCAAGTACCAGATCATACTACCGTGTGCTAGTGACAACAGATGCACTCTTGATCAGAAGTTCGCTTCCGGTGCAACTGTGGATGCGGCAGGTAATCTCCATGCCCTGGTGTTAGAATTGTCCGGGCGTATCCGAGCTGGAAATGCCGTCGGTTGCTCTGTTAAATCAGTGAGGAGAGCAAGACGCTCACCAACAGACAAGCTTCAGAGATTGGTCTGAGATCACGATGAGCAAAGCTGAAGCTGTTCACTGAACATTGTCTGCCAAGAATGCTACTTGAAGAGGACCAGCCGAAGCCGAGAGCCATGCAAGACGCAGAGCGCAAAGGCTATCGTTGCAAATAAATTTTGGGCAGAGATCCGATCAGCCAGCTTGCTGTGAATGTCGTGGGGGCGTAAGACCCGGCGCAAGGACCAGCGCAATGATGATTGAACTGGGGGTCGATGCTATCAAATGGTTGCGCTTCTGTCCGGATGACGACGACTGTTGGTCGTACTCGTTCGTACCCGGTCGGATAATGGACGATGCTCTGTACCCAAGAGAGCTCGAATGGACTCATGGCTGACCGACCCACGCGCGTATAAAGGATTGAGAAAAGGCGGCTGGACGAGAAAAGTAATGTTTCAGTAAGGGCTGGTAGCAAATACGACGACTGGCTAGCTCTGACTCGGAAGCGGCCTTGGCTGAGGTTGAAGAGACATGTGCTGACGCCAGGAGCTAAGAGGGTTCCGGTCTAGGGGTACCTATGTAGCACGCCCAGCCGCGTGCCTCGTACCTTTCGGTACTCCGTAAATCAGTTATGTCGCAGCTTATAATGGAGGGCACGATATCCAAGCACCTTGGCACGCGGTGGTAGGTTTCGGCTTGAGACAGGTCGCAAGCCTGCAGAAAGCACGCAATGTGACCGGAATCTACCGGGAACTCCTAGAGAAGGCCAACTTGTCGAGTGGTCGCGGGAGAGCCCTCGAGTGCGAGATAATTACCTAGTCGCTGGCTCGGTGCCAACTAATACAAGGAGCTGACTTTCGTGGTGGCCAAACGCGTCGAGAGGTTGTGTCTCGGCACGAGAAGGTGGCATTGGCGCATTGGGTGGAGGCTCTTCAGATACCTACATTCCTACCTAGGTACCTATCATAGGGTAGGTAGCCTACCTTGTACCTTGTATATCTAGGTCCTACCGTCTACATGTAATAGGGGGGACTTCGCGGATTACCACGAACGTTACTGTCAGTCTATCACGAAGATGCCGCCCTGTTCTGCTCTTGCGGGCGGCGGAAATCGCCCGATCACCTATTTCACTGCCGGCGGATCGAGCTATCACCGCGGCAGTAGGCAAAGACTTCGGACTTGTCTGAAGGTATTAGTAGAAGCGACAAACTTCTACAAGGACATCTGCGCCTCGGCGCCCCCTCAATTTCTCTGCATTTGTTTTTCCCTTTCTTAACCTCTTTTTTTCTGTATTTTTAGCTACTGCGTGCCGTGGAGGCCGCCTCTGACTCACTGGATTTGCGGCCATGCCTCTGGCAAAATGTCGCTTGAGACGTAAACCTACGTAACCTGTGCCCGAGCGGCACTGTGCACGCCGGATACAATCACACTGAAGATGCGTACTTATAGGAATGCGCAAAACCACAGCAAAGCTTTTTAAAAACCACCGCAAAAAACTTTAGTTAGGGTTAGTGGTTAGTGGTTAGGATTAGGTGTTAAGGTTAGGATTAGGTGTTAGCCTATGGAATATTTTGCTGTGGTTTTTAAAAACCTTTGCTGTGGTTTTGCGCACTCTACTTATAGGGTCTCATTATGCAGCAACCCCATTCTGTTATTCTTCCGGTTAGCAATTTTATGCTGTCCGAATAGGAATGCTCTTCTGTTATCCCGCAACCCCAATCGCCGGTACCGGCGATATTTGTCATCAACACGTGACCGTTCTGCAGTGCATCAAGCAAATGCTTCAAAGATCAATTGATCGAATGTGGATTTGCAATGTGGAAATAAGAAAATAGATACAAGTGCTTAATTGACTAATCATGTTCTTGCACAACACCATCCCAATACTCCCGAGTGGCGACGTCATCGCCTTCTGCGTCAATGTGAGCTGCAATGTCAGCCTCATTTTCCGCTTCATTGGTAACGTCATCCTCGACTTCAATTGCTAAGCCCTCACCATCTCCAAAGATGATGTCTCCCGGGCCTCCCAGGGAGAATGGCGCCTCTGGGTCCTCCACCGGCGGCGCCATTCGTTGAGATGCGCGAGGCATCTGCACGTATCCCCATGAACGTCCAGCCACTCCAAAGCCTTGATTGTGGCCGAAGCATTCGTGGTCGTGGAAGGCGATTAGGCGCATCTGGGAAAGCAAACTCCGGATGTGGAAGACGTCGCTTTTGGTTCCGAACTGAAGGTGCTGGTTGAAGCGCCGGTGGCGCTGATGATGACGGCGCGGATGAAGAATTTTGCAATGCTTCATTGCGCTCTATGTCCAGAGCTTTGTCAAGCAGTGTCGGGTCGCGCCGATGCGATCGTGAGCCTAGACCAAGACTACCTTTCGGCCTCCCCTTGCCCTTGACTATTAAGGGATCGTACGGTCCAAGAGGGAGATCATCTCCTATCAAAAGCTGTGTCCGGTCGAGCCACCAGAATCGATCTACGGCTTCAAGAGGGATTGGAATGTCTTGTTCCTGCTACTGGAAGAGGCGACGTCGACTGACTCGATCGCATCTTCGGAAGAGTCAAATGTTTGCAATGGCTCAAAGGCTTGCTCAGGGACTGGCTTAGAGGCACGATCCATGGTGACAACACTGTAGATGCGCTTCGTATCGTTAGCCGTAGGCGCAAATGCTTCATAAATGAGAAGAATGGCGTTACATACAAAGCTTCAGAAGGAACTGCGATGGGATGATGGGATGATGGGATGATGGACTGGAGGTTGGTCTGTTGAGAATTGAAATCAGATGCAGGGGACGAACGGTCACGTGTACGACAAAATATCGCCGGTCGCGGCGATTGGGGTTGCGGGATAACAGAATGGGGTTGCTGCATAATGAGACCCTATAAGTAGAGTGCGCAAAACCACAGCAAAGGTTTTTAAAAACCACAGCAAAATATTCCATAGGCTAACACCTAATCCTAACCTTAACACTTGCTGCATAATGAGACCTTACTTATTAGGCAAAACTGAAGAAATCGTGCGGCGACGCGTAGCGGAGGCGCACATTTCGTGTTTGCCTCTTTATGCTCGAGTTCTCAGTGAGTAATGAGGGTATGGAGTGGAGTCTTCCTGCCTTCTCCTCTGCCCATTGGTCAGTATCCTGAAAAAAAAACTATCACGTGAGTACACATCACGTGACGGAAACACAAACACGTGAACAGTTTTGCCTCTTTTTGGCGCGCACTGTCACAGCTTCGCGTCACTGCATTTTTAGAACCCTTACCCGGGGATTAGCCCTGCACCCCAGTACAACAAACAACCTACCTTAGGTACCTGTAACCTAACGTAAGAAAAATAGAGGAGGAACGGTGGATGCAACGAGACCTCAACTGCACACAAAGAAGACGATCGACGACAAAGACTCAAAAGACAGCAGTCCTCCCTGGACTACTACAAGACCTGACAACTAGAACTGAAGAACCAAACTCGCATAACCTGACTACCTAAAACTGAGCAAGAGGGTGAACAGTATTTTATGGCCAAAGCCGCTCGTGCGATGCCGGACAATCCCGTCAAGGGTGAACGCACGTCTGGTTGGTCCAGCACAGGGCCTGGTGACCCACAGAACTCTGGCAATTAGTAGGTACCTACCTACTAGAACCTTCTGGCCCACCGGATCGCATACCAACCAAGAAGAGACACTGACGTCTGACAACCAAGATGCAACCCGACTAAACAACGTACTACATACTACCTACCTACCTTATGTACGGAGTACTGGTGGGGGATTCAATTTCATCCCCCCCTACCTTACAGGTAGGGGGGGGCGCATAGGAGCAATCTGCCCCTTAAGGTGCGATTGAAAAAGGTACATAGCTTCCCCGCCATTTCCACA